>RXOD01005732.1:0-12714 GCA_005223375.1 Amoebophrya sp. AT5.2
CGCAAGCGGGCAGCGTGAATCAACAGCAACTACAACGCCTAGGCGAGCGGCAACTGCGGACAGGTCCAACAGTAAATTTGGACCGTGTTTGTGTATGTTGTTCGCTGCTATGGCACCTGAAAACAATTTCTATATTTTGCGCTGGATGAATCTGAACTTTGGCATGGATTCTACCCACCATCGACGAGGTGGGTGCGCATGGGCGGGAACTCTGTTTGCGGCGCATGGTTTGCGGCAGGGCGACCGTGGTTTCGACACCTACTCCTGGGCAGGAGCAAAACAAGACGAACTTCGTTTGCGACGTGTGTGTTGTGACGGGGGGGACAGGTGTTGAGCTTTGCGCAGGCAGCGGTGGCGAGATCGATAAGTACTACGCTGCGTTGCAGCGAGCAGACGTGCGGGAAGACGCACGAGGTGCACATCGGGATTGCTATTTGTGGACCGGAAAGCAGGAGTACTTTTTATAAGACGAAGATCGGGCAGGGGCATGGATTTGGATTGGCTGCGGCAGTGAGGCATGTGTGACTTCGATGCCGCACGTAGTCGTGCGGCGATGCGGATGGGAAAACTAAATCCATAGCTTTGCGCAGCTATACGGCGATCGACGTCTACCAAGATCCATTTTTGGCATTTAGATTTCTATAGGAGCACTTTCACACATGCACAGAGTACTACGTGGAAAGGACCTAGAGCTGTACAACATCAGATCACTTTATCTGTCATGTTCATCTTCTGTCGACTGTATTTTCTTCGCAGCTGTCGCTGCGTCAGTAGACTTCACAGGCACGAACATCTACCGCTGTCTTCTTTTAGAAAACTACGGCAAGCCAGTATCACGCGGGTCGGTCGTTTTCTCCTTCTTTTTGTTGACTGCAAAGTTCATGCATGTCCGCAGAGGGACTTCTGTTTTGTTGCCAAGAACCGGCTCCTGAGTGTTGTTTTGGGAAAGCCGATGTGTGTTGAGCGCAGCAGAAAACTGCCAAAAGCACATCCAGACAAACCCGAACGCAACATCATAATTTTTCTTGTGTGCAGGTCTTTTCCTGTGCTAGCAAGGACAGAAGCGAGGATACAAGAGAGCAAGGGGTAGATTTTTGAACGCATAATGAAGCTTTGTTCTACCGGATCGTCGGTTCCAGTCGTGTGAAGGACCGATCTTTTTGACATGGTGAGGCCCAGAGCCCCTTGTCTATCCTTCGCCTTCGTCCTCTAAAGCCAACATCAAGCTACGCTGCGGTGCTGACCGCGCATGCCGCGACCGCGCATTCAGTGGCGCCCGCGGACAACCTTCCAGCACAACGACCAAGTCTTCTTCTACAGCTGCAACAACCCGCGTTGTAACCGCTCCTGCAGGCGCGAGCTTGTGCCTGGACTTTTCCAGCGCTACGGACCTTCGCCGCGCTCCGCCATCGTCAAGGACGTGCACTCCGGTCGTGATTGGTTGACCGAGATCTCCGACATCACCATCAGTGACATCGGCTGGGAACCTGCACTAGAACCTCTTGACCACGTGAATGCCCGCGAACCAGTTCAAGGTGGGTGATCACGTACATTGGTGGAGACCGAGCGAATACTGGAGCAGAACCAGTAAACCGTCCAAGGCAGTAGTTCTAGAAGTACGAGCTTGCCACGCTGGCATAGCAGAACTATACTGGATTAAGTACTGGCACGTAACAGAGAAGCGCTGGCGGCTCGCCGGCGCAAAGCCGGGAAGTTTGACCAAACCGACTTCTGAGCCGGAGGAAGAGCCAGATCCGCAACAGGGGGCGGGGATGAATGCCTGAACTGCCATTCAGAATAGGAGACGACGTTGTTTGGACGTGGGGTTTT
Source organism: Amoebophrya sp. AT5.2 (assembly GCA_005223375.1). Taxonomy (NCBI): domain Eukaryota; class Dinophyceae; order Syndiniales; family Amoebophryaceae; genus Amoebophrya; species Amoebophrya sp. AT5.2. Next base: position 1,831 of record RXOD01005732.1, read on the forward strand.
GAGCTTGGGCGACAGTACAACTACCGAGGAACACCGGGCAGGGAGGTGGACGTAGAGGCGAAAATAATTGACTTATTGCAAAGCCCCGGCTTTCCGATACGATATTTTATTTACTACATTCACCCCGCTGACAAGCAGCAATACTACACCGGTGCCGTTCCTTCGGAGCTGAAACGCCGGGCACTTGAACCTGACGCAGAACCCGAACCGTGATGGGAAACTTATGCGGAGCGGGCGAGCAGCGCTTGCGCGATCGTCTTATTCGTGAATATGAAGAGACGAAGCGACAGGAGCTGCAAACCAAGTTGGAAGAAGAGGCGCGGTTGGAAGAGGAGGAACTGCGCGTAGCGGAGGAAGAAGCGGCCAGACTTGCCGCTGAACAAGCAGCCGCTGCTGCTGCTGAGGAGGAGAAAAAGCAGAAGGAAAACTACATCAGAGAACTAGCGGCAGCCGAAATCCAGACTTCGATTCCGGTCTTCCGCCAGACGTTGGATCAGGTTGCCAACAGCACCGAGGCCATGATTCACGGCGTTTCACAACATCTGCACGACGAAGTCGCATTGAAGACGCGACAGCTGAGCGACGATTTGCAGGGCGAGATGCGCCGCCTGCGCGAGGACTACAGTGACTCGCTAGCCGCGTTGACTTCGCAGCTGCAGGAGCAGACCGCGTCGTTACAGCAACAGCTAGACTCGCAGTGGAAACGGGTGGATCTGAATACTGCCCGTGGCGAAAATCTAAATGACGAGGTTGGGCGAGTCCACGAGAAGGTGTCGCGGGTGCGGGAGCGGTTGAGTCATGTCGAAGACCAGCAGCTCCTACTCAACACTTCAATCGATTCTCTCAATGCGGTGATTGACAGGTGGAACGACGCTGAAGCTGTTTCCCCGGCCCTCGAAGCAGAAATCCAGAACCAAGTGGAAAGCGCGATGCTGAAGCAGCCAAAGGCGTGCCGTGAACCAGTTATCGCGACGCCCGACTCGCGCCTCGAGCAGCGCGTCTACGATTTAGAAATCAAGTTGTGCCTGGACAGCAAGTACTACCAGGACTACGACTGGTTTCACGACGCCATCACCACGCTGCAGACCAAGGTCACGGAGGGTCAGGACGACCTCAAGACCCAGTTGGAGGGCTTGCGCACGATGCAGATGCAGCACGCGCGAAAAATCAAGGAACTCGAGACGCAGTGGGCCGAGTACGACGTCGACAGCGAAGTCTCGTTCATCGAGGAAACCGACAAGGCTGCTGCTAGTGCGGAGACGGGCTACGGCGAAGGCGCCGGCGGTGGACACACCGGTGGGGCAAAGTTCTTCAACATGGGTCGCGACGGTTCGGTGTCGCCGCCAGGGACTCCACGCTCGCGTGCAAACACGGGCCAGCAGGGTGGAACGCAGGAGGCGCCGCTGAAGTCGCCCGACAAGAAGGAAAACCCGTACGACAGCCTGTTCCGCCAGTGGGGCGAGCACAGTGAGCTCGATCCGCGCAGTATTCCGCGCCTCACTCGCTTCCTCGACAATACGAACGAGTATCAGTCGATTGGCTGGAATGTGCTCAACCACGTGTGGGTAAAGTCTAAAGCTACATTCACAATTTTTGACAACCAGCAGTCCAAAAACAGCCAATATCCTCCGCTCCGGGCGAAGCATACGCTGCGCGTATGGAAAGCGCAGGTCTTTCTGTGGGCCTATGCCATCCTGCGCTGCGGTGGAAGTCGCGTCGGGCTCGGGAACCAGATCATCACGAAAAGCTTCCAGGACGGCTTCGAGGGGGAACTGCACCTGTGTGCAGTTGAGAGCCGGGACATCGCGTCATTGATGTTTGCCGTGGAGGACGGGTTCCAGCCGCACCTCAACCTGTTGCACGAGAAGGTCGAAGAACTGCTGCAACACACGGTGCGGATGGATGGAATGCCCATCGACCTCTACTTCAGTCTCCTGGGCACCGTGTTCAAGTACGAGCGGGAGCTGTCCGACGGTCGGAACATTCGCAACGATCGTTCGCGTGCGCGTTTCGCGTTGGACACGATGGGGATCAGGAGTGAAATCAAGGGGGTTTTGCGCCTGAAAATGGCAGATTTGGACAAGAACTACGAGTTCAAGGACTTTGCCACGGTGGTGCGGCACATGAACATCACAGACTCGAAGCGGTACGATTTAGAAAATCAGCACCAGAAAAATAAGAAGGGCGAGCGCGATTTTCTAAACGAACTGTTAGTGATGTTCAACATCCTAGAACCGGGGCGGGACAATATCGAGAACTTCAGCTTGCACCAGAAAGTGAACCAATACTTTCGGAACAACGGTGGGGGCGCGAACGCGGGGCAGATTTTCCAGACGACAGCTCCGGGCGGCAGACCGACTGGTCCAGGTGCGCCCAGCGACAGTCCGCAGAAGGACCAGTGCCCGCTCGGCGAGAACTGCAACCATCTCTCCACTACTGGGATTTGCAAGAAGAGGCACACGCGCAAGGAGTACGCGATCTGCCTGCAGAAGTTCGAGGAAAAGCACCCAGACAAGTATCGGAAGTGGAAAGCCGAGAAGGAGAAGCGCGCGGCGGAGAAGAAGAAGAACAAGCCAGAGGAGAATGGCGGTGGAGGTGATAAAAAGTGAAAAACAAAGGCTCCGCTAAAAGGAAAGAACAGCGGAGCAAAAAGGGAATATTCATCTTCAACTTCTTCTTCTGGAAAAATTTTGTGTACCACCAGCAATACCGACTGTGCAAAGCTGAAAGTGATTGTAGAAGTGCCAGTTTCTACCTGTTCCAACCCCAAGCTGAACTACCAAGAACCTTCATCTTCGGCAGGTGAACTTTCCGGACAAGACGTGCCAGTCCCGCGTCCAGTTCCACCAGCACCGGCCCCTGCGCGAAGTCTCGACATAGATTTTGCTGCCAGTGCCCGTGGAGCAGGTCCGATCACACTGTCCTCAACAACATCGTCAAAGCAAGAATATCCAGATTCGACGTCTCAACCGACACCAAGTCCGCTCGTCACCGACGTATCGATGGTACCTCGACCGACACCAAGTCCGATCGCCACCGAAGTTTTGTTTGGCGACGTATCGATGGCGCCTCGACCGTCTTCAAGTAGTGACGTTGCCGACGCAGCTGCGGCTGGTAACCGTGGAGCAGACAAAAGCGTAAAAACGCGATTGTCGCAGATGCAGCCTCCCGCACCGGTCCAGAAAAGACCGCATAGTGACGAGAACCACCCGGACTATTGGTTAGAGCGTCTTGCCTTGCCTGATCCGCGCATAGCTCGCCAGCCCAACTGGAAGGCGCTGTGCAGGTCGTGTGAGGAGGAGGGACACCTGGAGTTTCGCTACGATGATAATGAGGTATACATCTGCTCCCAGCCCGGCGTCTGGCGCAGGAGAGTCTTAGTGCCCAACCCAAACTTCCGCAGACTACAGGCCGCGGAAGATATTCGGCGCTCGCGCGACCATAGGCGAGAACCGCAGGCACCTTCGAAACTCCGCGCGGCACCGCACCGACCCTTGCCTGTAGCAAGTGGTCCTGCCATTCCGCGTCCCCCCGCAGCTCCGGCACGCCCTCGACCTCTTGGCTACAAGAGGCCCGATGAGATTGCGGCCGAACGCTATTGGAGGGAGGCGTTGACAAAACCTGCCGCGGACGGCCGGCCGAGCGGCACACGCGGAGCAGATCCAGATGTGAATGGGATAGTGAACGAGTATGCGGCCGGACGCGTGCCTGCGTTGCCGAGGATGAAACCATCGCAGGAGGGATACACGCCGCCGCCACTTCCCCCGGACAGCCGCTTGCCAAAGTTTACTGCACGAGAACTTTTCGACCAAGCGAACAATCAAGACGGGGAGGAGACGAGTCTTTTTGGAGACCGCGATTCCCGCGTTACGTTCGACTTGGACATGCACGACAGCCCCGACCTCAAGAACGTGAATTCTTTTTCGCTACTGCCACAACGACCTGCCAGACAGCGCAGGACGACAGCACGTGACAACCGTTTTATCTCGCTGCAGGACGATTCCGACAGCGACGCGGAGAAGGAGTACTACTTTGAGCCGGAACAGCGGGTCAACAACAGCTGACTCGACGAGCGAAACGAAAAATTAAGTGGTGATCCAGCGTCTTCAGCCTCTGGCGGCGCTGGTGATTTAGATTTCGAACATTTTCTAAATCGTCGATTAGCTGGCGGTGTGCAGGATCAAGACACAATGCCAGCTCATATGCAGAACCGCAGGCGGCAGCTTATCCGCCGGGTAGCTCCAGGGACCGAGTTTCACGAGCCAACAGGGGAGCGCGTGTTTAGGAAGGGGCATATAAATTTGTCGAAGGCGAAAAAGTTTTGCGAAGTGCTGCTCAAGACTCGGAGCAGCAGGACGATGGGCGGGCTGGTTGGTGTGGATTCCGATTCCAGCCACAACTGCATGCCGACCTCGGTGTGGAGAAATATTAGGCGGTGGTACAAGAATAGTGTTTATACCGCTGAACACCCAGTAAGGTTCGGAACTGTCGCCAACGACGTGGACGGGGCAGAGGCACCAACTGCCACTCAGTGCGTGGAGGTTTGCTTCACGATCAACGAGGACAGCACCGTCTACGTGGCCGAGTTTCATATCATCGACCAGCGCGCAGTCTCGACATTTCCTCTTCTTCTCGGAGTCCCGTTTATAAAGTCGTGCCGGGGCGTGTTGAGTTTTGAATTCACACCCCCATTTGTGACCTTGCTTGGTCGCCGTCACATGTTTGCTGAGCAGGACATAGCCATGGTGGAGATCGCGGTAGTTCCCCGGGACCAGGCACTAGGACGCGTCGCGCCACCACCGGGACCGAGAGTGTGGTTTACACATGCAGTCTCTCCTGCTGCACTACTATCCAGTGACGCGAAGACATATTTAAGTTTGGCGAACCGCGCTAGTATGGCGTTCGCCTCGGTCGAAAACCTAAGACCAAAGGCCCGACCGCAAGTTCAACTGCCGCTGTACGTGGAGAAGCAGCTTGCGCAGCTAAAGCCGGAGTGGCGGGCAGGGCTAGTCGCCTTTGCTCAGGACCACGCCTGTCACGCATGCAGCGCACTGGCGTCGTCAGGCGAGGAACAAGTAGGCATGGAGCCAGGGGGGCTTTCCGACGAGGAGTCCCAGCTTCTCGGGGCGATGGAGGGAGCGGAACCAGAACTCATGGAGGACGAGGTAGGGGAGGTTGCACAGCAGATGCACGTGACCCAGGCCGAGTACGATTATCTTCTTCGGGAGCATCGTCGTCTTGGTCACTCTCCCGCCATTGTGAACCTGTTCACGGGACCCGCGAAGGCCGCGCTCATCGAGATCAGAAGGCAATGCCGCTTGTGCCAGCTGTTCGACAACGCCAAGGAAGTGCGACAGCGTGCCGCCTTGCAGCAGTACGCGCCCTATCCAAATCTGATTTGGATAGCAGATCTTGTGTCGACCCCTATAGGGGATTGCATAAAGATAATAGACGCATGTGGAAGAATAAGGGCGGCGGAGCTGATCGATGCGGGCGCAGGGGCAGGAGGAAAGGTCGGAGCTGCCATCAGGTGCTTTTGGCGCATGAAGGTAGCGTGCCAGGGAGTTGCCAAGACGCTGTTGTACGACCAGGGGTCGGAGTTCACGGGGCGGAAATTTAGGCGGGCTGTAGTCTCGCAGAACTGCCGGCCGCACGGAGTAGCGTTTAAAGCCGCGCACCGAATATCTAAATTGGAGAGGGAGAACGGCCAGCAGAGACAGATGATTAACAAAATTATTTGTAAGCCGTACTGCCCATGGCTTGAGGTATTTTTGTGGTCGTTGGCGCAGGAGCAGGTGCTGTCGGAGTCGCTGGACGGCGAGGACGTCTCCAACGTCATGCGGGAGGTGCTCCGCGTCGAGAACAACAAGAACAACTGGCCCAGTGAGTTCGAGCTGAAGCAGGAGATACTGCAGGAGGCAATATACCAGCTCAACTCGGTGCCAGTGCTGAATACCTGCCTGTCCGCTTTCAACCTGATGAGCGGTTCGCTCCATCGCGGAATCCGCGATTGGGAAGCGCTGCACGCGAGCTTCGAGGACGACCCGGACATCAACAGCATGGCAGAAATCGACCAGTTCACGTGGAGGAAATTCTACATTCAAGACGGGATGCGGCGCTCTATCACCAAGAAGGACATGGAGAATTATTGCAAGCGGCGGGAGCTTGTGGGGAGGTCCTACAAGCGGGGCGTGAAGGTGGAAGACTTCGAGGTCGGCCAGGAGGTAGGGGTCCGGCGCAAGAACGGGAAGTTCGCGCAATACTACGAGGGAACCGTGAAGGCGTTGGACACCGCCGGCAACCAGGTCATCGCGCAGAAGGGAAATTCTACGGTTCCCTACCCGCCGAAGGACGTGTCGGGAGAAAAGCCCGCGATTGGTGAGGGGTACGAGATGGAGTTGTATCCTGACGAGGAGTACATGGACGTTATACTGTCCAGATTTAATGTAGAAGGCGGAAGCATCTTTGAGGAGGATGTAGGGGAATATCCATCGGCCATCCAGCCCGCTGATGAGATTATCGCGCGTGACCCTCTAGTTGAAGTTCGTGGGGGGGAGAGCACGCACCGGGCCCGAGCACTTGGAGAGGATGCTCGGGTTCCGACTTGTCCCGGTTGCAGTCGAGCTTTTACTTCCCGCAATCGATTGTTGCAGCACATGTCGGGTTGCACGGAAATTCGTCCAGAAATCCGGTCCAGATCAGGTAGGAGCGCAGCCTTGGACCTGGATGTACAGCCGCCAGACGATGCCCTCGGCATAGACAGCACAGCCCTGCCTGCAGCAGTTCCAGCAGTAGGAATCCTAAAGAAGGAAAAGCAGGCGCAGGAAGTAGCGGAAGTAGCAAACCCGGCCACAGCTCTTGCTGGAGCTCCACCACCTTCAACAAGTAGCGACGAGTCCTCATCGCGCCTCAATTCTGTGGTGGAAAGAGAGGCGTTGCGGGACAACGATGGCCAGCAGATCGACGCAGACGCACTGAGCGAAGAGCTCGAACGCGCAACGGCACAGTTGGATCCAACAGCAGCAGGCCTAAGCGCGCGCGCAGAACGTTATGCGAGGCGTCGCAACAAGTTAGACAAGCACTGGGCAGAAAATCTAAAACGACAGAGACAAGTTCCTCCTGAGCCTTCGCAGTCCTCTTCTTCGTCGAGCAACGACGACATGGGCCGCAAGGACACGCCGGCGCAGGAGCCGGACATGAAGCGTTTTCGGTCGAAGACCGGAAATTTGTACAAGACAGCAGCAGCTGATCCTCTCCTGTCTCAGACCGCAGACCGGAGACCAGTGCGGATGCCGCCAGACACTCCGCTGTTCGTCGACGGACGGGCAAGCTCCTTTTTGCTGAAGGCGCTGGACGACTGCGTGACGGAGATGTCGCTCCAGGTGGAGAAAGGTAAAATCTTTTTGACGCCGTCGCGTTTTGTAGAGCCGAAGACAAAATGGAGACAGTTTGACTTCTCGGCACTACTTCCCCTCCAGCAGCTACTCAACGACGAGCGAGAGAAGGGTAAGCAGGTCAACTTCACATACAAACTGATGGAAGACGAGAACCGCCCCTGTTCTATGTTGAGTCAGCTCCTCAACGGCCGGGAGGTGCAGACAGTGCTGAATAGCAAGGACAACCGGACGGAGATTGTCTACAACTGCACCGCCGTGGAGGTAGGTTGGGAAAGGGTGCCTGTAGGGAAGTTGAGGGGAGACCACTGTTTTGTGGCATTTGGCGAGGACGCGAGCCCAGAGTTTTTGGAGCCCGCGACGGCAGCAGAGCATCGACCGGGGTGCTGGGTGGCTAGAGTGTACTTCGAACACATGGAGTCGGCGCATCAGGGGATGAAGGATTTTGCCGCCGATTGCAAATCCTCCTCCATCATCATGACGGATCGTGATGCGGAGGCGTTGGGGTTCATGTCGTATTTGTATGCGGCGTGTGTAGGTGAAGTACAAGCCATCGACAGGCACGGCGTTTTTGGCTCTCGCCATTCCCTCGACGAACTCGCCAAGGGACGGAAAAACCTAGTTTCAAGTCGACTTTTGTTGACCATCAAGATCGACCGCACGTCGGGAGAGATCGTGAAGCTGAAGTGCCGCTGGATCAGTCGCGGCTACGAGGACCGGCGCTTTCACCGCGACCGCCGCGTCGGGGAGCAGCCGTCGTGCCGAAGTCATACTTTGCACGACCAGACTTTGGTTCTCGTGGTGCAGTTCCTGCAGGCCATGGGCGTACCTCCGAGCATCGCCGATATTATGGAGGCGTTCCTGCAGGGTATCCTGCTGGAGGAGGCTTACGCGGATCCGACGCTGCAAGAAGTATACATCAAGGTGCCCAAGGTACTTCAGCGACTACATGTACCAGGGGTAGCCATCTTTGGCGAATGTGTTCGCCTTAGAAAATGTTTGCACGGACAGTCCGACGCCCCTTTATTGTGGGAGAAGTCGCTCTTCGCCGTGCTCCGGCGAGTAGGACTCACTCAGAGTCTGGTAGACCCGGCGTTGTTCATTTACTTCCCGACGGATGTGGAGCAGCGCACTGTAGCTACGGGGATGCAGCGAGAGTACTACATGACGAAGTTGGGGGAAATAGAGAAGTTGGACGTCACCGACGTGGCGGGCAAGGTCGCAATTTTAGATTCTGGCGCTTCGCGGAAAATCGACGAGCAGACTCCCCTCGCCGATGATCCCCAGCTCATGGCGCCGCGATCTATCACCATTGCGAACGAGGTGATGCCTGCTACCCAGGGTTCAGTCAAGCCTTGTGGAGCCATAGGGATCCACGTCGACGACACCCTGGGCGGCGGCGACCTGATCTTCTATCTTCGACTAAGTGTAGTATACCGCCGCTTTCCGCTGGGGTCGTGGGGACAGCTACACGCAGGGTTTAGGGACACATACGTGGGCCGTGAAGTGGTAGCCCGTCCTTTGTGTTTCGACCAGCGCGACCTTGCACTAGAGCTGCGCGACAGGGCGGAGGAGCTGGAGCTGGCGGACTTCCAGCCGCCTGCCGGCGCTGAAACAATGCCAACTGAGGAGGAGTTGGTGGAGGTGGAGAAAATTGTAGGCGTTGGGCGGGAGGTAGTGGCGGAGGAGTATCCTCCAATCAAGACGACTTCGTTCGACCCCTGGTCCGTTCCGGACAAGAACGTGCTGGTGGTGGCGACGGTATACCTGCTCTCGCAGGAGACGTACATACGGAAGGTCAAGGGCATCACCAAGACCGAGGTAGAGGAGTTTCAGCGCAAGCGCAAGACCACCACCAACGCGTTTCTCTTCAAGCAGATTTCCAACCCCTTTCGGGGCCGGGTAGGAGAGCTGGCGTGGGTGATGAAGTGCAACGCCGTCATCCTCGAGGCGCTCTCCACACTGGCGCAGACAGTGCACATTGTGGAGAAGGCGGAGGATTGGGAGACGGTGGAGGAGTTTGTTGATGATCTCAACAATCTCATAGGGCTGGCGCAGAACTACGGTCACTCGACGATTCGGGTGTATCGTTTAGGGGGTTTGCACGAGCATTTTGTCATAGGCTCGGGGGACGCGGGGATGAAGCGGGTAGGAGGTGGAACTGACCTGGTCGCATTGGCGACTATCCACAATACACCGCGCACCACATTCTCAAAGAAGCCGAAGAGAAAGGCATCTTCCTCCACCGGAATGGAGGTTTTGGCGATGAGGATGGTGACACACGAGATGGTGTATACCCTACAGATCGCCCCCGATCTCCATTTGTGCTTGCACCGTCGGCAGTTATTGGCGTTGACCGACGCGAAAAACCTGCTGGGCGAGCCAGGTGAGAAAAACCTAAAACCCGACTGGTCTTCCATAAACCAGTTGGTCGACCAGGGGCATTTGAAGGCTGGGCACATCCCGGGAAAGCTGAACCCTTTCGACGTGCTGACGAAGACGCTGCGGGAAACGAAGCCCATCTTTCTGCACTTTGCCAAGAACAAAGGTTTGTTCGACCGACGGGTGCTGGAAGTGATTCACAGTTTTATCGACAAGGTGCAGGCAGACGAGCTGGAAGTGGCCATGCTGGACGAGATGGAGCTCGACGACGGCGCAGACGCAGTCGACGCGACTCTCAACGCCGAGCACTACAAGCAGAAGGCAGTAGTACTGGGACAGCCGGTTCGCGATCCACAAGAAGAAAATGTCGGTGTTAAAAATACCCCGGAGGCAGGCGGATCGCTCCCGGCAGTCCAGGACGAGGCAGGGACTGGGCAAATTCTACACACTTCCTGTTGCGGGGGTTCTTTAGATTTTCCTGGGGCTCCAGGGGTTTCCTCGCTGGCGGCGCAGCCTGCGGCTTCTCCTTCCATTGTTCCTCTTCTTCCCACGGCCAAGGGTGATTACTGGGTTGAGGGTTTGGAAGGGTTGACGCGGATGCACGTAAAGCCACGGAAGGCCCGTTTTACACCGCACGATGCCAAGCCAGTTACCCCGCGGTGGGCACTGCGGCATCTGTCGGATGGGCGGCGCACCGCGTATATCTACGACGACACTTTACCAGGAGGCAGTCTGCTGTTGGAAGTAGACGACTGGAGGAAGGGGCCTAACGTACACACGCGGCTCGATGGGGACCGCACCTGGACCGGTACTACGTGGTTTGGGAAGCGGGAGGAGTTCAGCGGGAAGCTGTTGTTCGAGCCGAGTGCTACGCTAATGCATGACCAGATTGCTGTGATGCTGGCAGCGCTGACTGCAGCACCAGGCGCAGTTTCGACCACTACTGCGCCATCAGTCACAGCTGCGACGGCAGGAGGAGGTTCTGGCGTTTCGTCGACGTCAATCGCGCCCGCCGGCGCTCCTGCAGCAGTAGTGCGTCCGCGTACCGAAGGTGAAAAGCGGTGGGGACGACCAGGAGCTCCACTCAACTACCAATAGACGCGCAGGG
>RXOD01005733.1:0-12712 GCA_005223375.1 Amoebophrya sp. AT5.2
AGTACGCCAAAACAAGTTGCCCCTGGTGCCGGAACCGCGACGGCGACGAGCGCAGACAAGATAAAGCGGAAGCCGAAGACGCTCGCGGACATTTTGAACCTTCGCCGGGTGCTTTCCCCCCGCGAGCGCAAGGCGCTGCATCTCCGCGACAAGTTCCAGGACTTTCCTCTCTCTCCGGAGGGGGCGAACATACTGGCTGCCAATCACGACGTTCGTTGCGACACGGTCACGGTCGGCCTGCCCTTCGGCGCGAGCCTCCGCACCGCCGGCACGCTCGCCTGTCGGCAGGGCCGGCTCGTGCTCGCCGGCGACGAAATCTCTGGCACCTTCCTGGCCGCGGCTGCGCCGAGCGACGCGTCGAACTCGCTGTTTTCAGACGAAGACTTAAGTCGAAACCAACCGGCGCCAAAACGATTCCGGACGCAATCCCAACCAGTTTCAAAATCTCAGGACTTCGCGACTTCGTCAAAATGCGCGGCACTCTTGCTCTTTCTTTTGTCTTGGGTGGCGCTTAGGTTTTCGCGACAGGTTTAGAGCTTTTGAGCTCCTCGCGCTAGGTATGACGAAGTGGAGATGTGCGAGGCACTTTGGCCCCGTACGAACTTGGCAACTTCGGGGCTCTGTTTGAGTATTAGAAGGGATTTAAAAAGCAATTAAAAGGCTAATAAAAGGATATTCCAAGAAAAATCACGAGATAGGTCAGAAGTAGGTAAGAGAAAAATCACGACCAGCCACCTTATTATGGGATTGAACGCCGAGCGACGCGTCGAACTCGCTGTTTTCAGACGAAGACTTAAGACTGGAGGATGAGCTCGGTAGAAGAAACCCGCAGGAAAGACGCCGGAAAGATACCGGAAAGACGACAAGTTAGACACGACTTAGATAGACAATAGACGAACGCAGAGAGTAGACGGATGCGCAGAGCCGCCACAAGGACATCGCGCGGCGGGTCTAGTCGTGTCGATTTTAGAGCGTAAAGTGGTAAAGTAGGGACGCGGTGTGTCTAGAATCTGTCGCCCTGTAGGGTGCAGCTCGTCGTATACAGCTGGTATTTTTTTGCTATCGATGGTCGTCGCTGTCTTGAGCATGGCCGTCAGTCTCTGAACCTTTGCTCGCCAGATGTTGGCTGTCTAGAAATGCAGCTTCACGGTCTAGACCAAGGCCCACCAATTGTTTATCCCCACACTTTCCAGCGTCTCTCATGGGAAAGAAAGTATCGAGCCCGTCCAGTCTTTAGAAGACCAATCCGGGGAAAACGCGGAGAAGACAGCCGCCGTGATGGACGCGCGGTCGCAGCAGTGGACCCGCACGGTCGACGACCTGTTCGAGGGCGCCAGCAAGGAGTTCTACGAGTTGAACCCCGACGCGCCGCTGAACCTGAACGGGAACCGGTTTCTGGAGCGGCTGCGCGACGGCAACAGCTGCCTCGAGGTCCCCACCGAAGTGTACGAACACGGAGAACCGCCCGCGGACTCGCTCGACCCGATCCAGATGCAGCAGTTTACTGTGGACCCGTTGTACTTCTACCAAACGCTGAACCTAGACCCGAACAAATTCGGGAAGGGGGGGGCAGAGAGCGACGACAAGATCAAGGCGGCCTTCCACGAGGTGGAGCAGCGGTACAAGGAGGCGAAGGACGCGAAGAGCCTGAAAAAAGTGATCCTGGGGGACGACGGCTTCGCACAGTCGCTGCGCGAGAGCGATCCGGCGCCGCTGGAACGCACCGGGGACGTGGGGGTGGCGAATTTCGTGGAGCTCCAGATGAACAAGGCGAGGGAAGCGTACCTACACCTGTTCTCGGCGAAAGCGCGGCAACGCTACAAGAACGAGGGGAAGCAGTACGTCCAGGTAGGCTCAAGGGCGGTCGCGGTCAACTTCCTGGGCGCGAAGCTGGACCGGGTGCGCTTGTGTTTGCGGAACGCACGCTGCTTCGAATGCTCGATCATGCCGCGGCACTGGGGCGAGCACTGCCTCCTGGACAGCGGAGACCAAAGCTTCTTCCAAGAAAACCTACGCAAAATGGAGGTCACCGGCCAAGACGGTGTCGTCGCGAAAATGAGGATGAAGTACTTCGTATGTTTTAACTGCAGACTATATTATCCTACGCTGCAGACCAACAGTTACAGTTTTTTCGCACTACACAAACTCGAAAAATAAACTTTTGTCACCATGAATGATCCATCGCTCGTCGACCAGGTTGTCGCATTTTCTGCAGAACCTCGGCGACGCGCAGTTCGAGTCTGGCAAGGCGCTGTCCACGATGGACCGCATCAAGGATACGATTCGCGATTACAACAACGACCTCGAGGTGGCGCGGTCCGAGATCTCGGCGGACATTCCGCGGCACCTGAACTCCATGGGCACCAACATGCAGCGCTACAAGCGCGCGGTGCAGGAGTCGTTCGAGGCGAGGGGGATGCTGGATCCCTCCGAGCTCAAGTACAACGACAAGAAGACAGACAACGCAGATGCCGCGTTGCGAGACTCCACCACCGGAAAAACCGAGTTCGACCAGGTGCCCACCGGGGAGTGGATCACCCGGAGGAAAACGCCCCAGGACTGGCGACACATGCGCAAAAACGGAATCTCGCCGCTTAAGCCACGGCGAAGATGTCGGATGAGCCAGCTGGTAAGTCAGAAAGAACACGTGCGCACCTTAACTGTACAGCACGGCGAGGTTAGCACCAAGCCACAACGTTGTTGGTGTCTGGGTCTGCTTTTTTTTTTCATCGCTTTGGAACCCGAATATCTGTAGGCTGTAGGCAATGGCGAGGCCGAGGAATTCGATCCTATAATCGTCTCTCGGTGTCCTCTTACAACTGCGGTCGAATGGGGCGCCCGCGTCTCTGATAGCCGCGGCCACGAGAAGTCAACATCCTCTTCCTGGTCTACTGGGCCCGTCCTTCGGACCGTATGAGGATGACTCGCCGTGTGGGCTGCCTCTCGCCCGCGCCGCTGGACGATGGATCATAGGGACGTCTTTTGGTTTCACCGGCATTAATAGGCTATACCAGTTGGCCCGAGCATGAGGATGGAAAACGTGGATGAGGACCGGTTGAATGGGCATGTCAGCTTCGATTGGGCGAACAAGCGCGCTGCCACGGACAGGCTGACCACCAAAGACCCAAAACAAGAGCAACTGCCCCAGGTCGACGAAATCGCGGCCGTGAAACCAATGGACGAAATCGCGGCCGTGAAACCAATGGAGAGCCCGGAGATCATGGAGTCGCAACTTGGTGCTAACGAGGCCATGGCAGCTCCCGTCGAGGAGGAGGCGCAGAACGTGAAGAAAGCAGACGGCAGTATCGTGGAGCAAAAGCACGTGCCAGACCCAGACGCGTGGCACCCGTACGCGTATGGGGTCGATGTGGAGCCAAAGATGCTCTCCGAAAAACCAGTCGCCGGCGGAGGAGCGGCAGCTGTAGAACTCCAGGATGAAGGAGGTGGTGATACTCATACTGGTGTAAAGGTACACAGAAACACCGACGAGAAGACAAACAAGAACAAGGCCGACGACAAGAGGAAAGTAGAAGAGGAACTACCGACTGGCGATCGCGACCGCGTCCCTCCTGCAAATTATGCAGAAGAGGCTCGAACACCTTCGGTCCCAGGCAATGAAGATGACGAGCAGGAGCCAGGACAATCAGCTGCATCGTTAGAAGAGGACAACACAGAAGACCACGACGGCGGACAGGCACAAGAGTCCTCGTCCGCAGAGGTCTCCGACAGGGACACTGACGAGAGCAGCGCCAGCCGGAAGAGCACAGCAGCATGGAATTGGAACAAGATGCTGCGTCGCGTCAACGGCCGCAGCGGCGCTCGAACCTCAACTTCTACATCTGCAGCCGAGCGAGAAGATGATTCTCGAGGCGAGACCTTCGGAGCGGCCACGTCCTCGTTCTTTGGACGACTCTACGAAAAAGCGCGAAATTGGTTCTTCACCTCAGGAGATGATGCAGCCGCGTCGCCTTCCTCTACTAATCAACACACAGGACGGCAAGGGGGAACCGGGGGAGGCGGAGCGCCTGCAGACAACGTCGAGGCCACGACGACAATTACCTCCAACAGCAACACCGCCCCGATCGCGACATCTTTTGTGCAACTGCAGATGACGGAGAAGCAAGGAAAGTCAGAAGATGAAGCGGGAATGACGGAAGAGGAACAAGAGAAGAGGAACAGCGAAATGGAGGAGGACAAGCATTACGAGGCGGAGAAGAAGGAGGCATTGGACTCGATCAAGGAAGCCTGGGAAGAGGTCCAAAATCGGCAAAACGATCCCGTGGATCCGACGAAACCCATGGAGACCTTCAGTAAAGCAGCGGAGGACGTTTTGACCATCTCGGAATTGCCAGTGCGGGAGTATGACAAGCAAGTGCGAAACCACGCGAAGGCCAGAGTGAAAAGGGCGAAGGAGGAAAAGGAGAAAAAAAATGGGTCGAGGTCGACGAGCAGTAGTCTACTACAGGATGTTGCTGCCATTGCCGAGCACGACGATCTGGAGCACGACAGGTCGGCGGCGAGCACAGGCGAAACGAAAGTAGTAGAACAGCAAAAGGACGAGCAGCAGCAGGTCCAGGTGACTCCTCAAAAAATGGCTGCGGGGGAAGAAAAAAAGTCAAAGTAAGGAGCTTCTTTACGACAAAACTGAGTCGAAATTCCGCCGTGGTGCTCCCCCTGATCCCTTGATGATGTACAACATCGCATCCATGCGATGCATGCACTGCTTGCTGTGTCTGCGTCGACCACGACGTGTTCAGTGCTTGTTCATGAATTTCGATTTCCAACTGGTCTTGTCTCGCAGTGACTCGCTCATCGTAACAAAATTCGCACCGTAAGCCGATCTTCTACTCCAAGCTGCAAGATCTTCAGGACGATCACGATTCGGTTAACGATCTATCAACACCTATCTCGAGGATCACTCGAAGGTACATCAGCACGGACCATGAAACTCATGTGTCGCGACGAGCAATGATCAGCAACGAGCGATACATAGTGAAACTCCAACTACGTGAAAAAAGAAAATATACGACATCTATACTAAGAAACTGATGAAAGTATTGCGAGTAGCAGTAAGTATTGAGTCAGCTACTTTTGACATTGACTTGCTTTGATTTCGAAGGGTGTGGTGAAAATGGATCCGCCACGGGACCAGCACTTCCAGCAGCCGCTAAGGCTCCCAGCACTACCGGAGCTACGGCCTCCAGCCGCGGAACCAGTGTTGCCAGCGCCAGTAGCGTTGGATGAGCGAGAGCGCCCAGCTCAAGGTATTGCGCCGCCTGTGACTTCGTCGACCTCGACGCAGCCGCCCATTACAATTCAGCCGCGGCAAGAGGCGCAGCCTAATCTGCCTGCTGAGCAATTACGGAAGTATGAAAAGGACCCCGAGCAACAAGTGCTGCAGGGGGGATACGGGCAACCACTTCCATCAGTGCCGACCACGGCGGCGGGCACGCAGCAAATACAAGTGCAGCAGCACCATCAACCGATGACGCAGCAGCAGCCACAACAGCGGCCGCCGCAGCAGCAAGGAGCGGCGCTACCGTCACACCAGCAGTGGGCAGCCCCCATTCATGCCGGGCCGCAATCATCAATGCCAATCGAAGAGCCGGCGCCTCCAGCGGGGGTGCCTCGTCAAGTAGAGACTGTAGCGGGGACATCGGGATCAGCATCAACACCAACGAGTGCGACCACATCAAGGCCACTTTCTTGGTGCTCGGTTCCGGCCCAGCATCATCCGGGAGTAGACCAACAGCAGGAGCAGGGGCAGCACCACCAGCAGGCGCAGCATTTCCAGTACCAGCAGCATCAGCAACCGCAAGCCCAGCACCCGCTCCCGCATCAACAACCGCTGGGGATCGCGTCGCATACAACGCAACCACAGCCCATTTACCAACACCAGCCTTCAACGCATCAAGATCAACAACACCCTATCATGTACCACGACCCACTGCAGCAGCAGCAGGCGCAGGCGCAGGGACACTCAAGTATGGTTTGACTTTCCCTTCCTACTTCTTCCTCGATGAATTTACCTGCCTCAAATGTAAGTGTTTGCACGTATCAGTTTTAAGTTTTTCAAATGGAGGAAAAAACTTGTTGCTATGCCGCCTACCTGTCCATCCAAAAGGACGTAAAGTTGAAGACTGGTCGATCAAAGAGAAGCTCGTAATCGCTATCATCGCTCGAATCAATTTTGCGCCGCCGCCACCACAGACACAGTGACGACTACCACGACCGCAAGTACTGCTTCGGCCACGGCGGCGGCGCCACCTCCACCGCCTTCCGGCCAGAAGCTTATGTATGTTGAGCACGAGGAGCACCTTGGTCGCAACAAGCCGTACGAGTTTGGGTGTCGTGACAACAGCAACCCCATTGGCGAGTTAGGCTGCGACAAGCGCTCAGAGCCCTTGCTTGTCTGGAAGTTTTTCTGTCCGCTTTGCACGGTGCTCAACTACGACGGCTGCCAGAGCCGGGGCTGCCCCTCCGTCGTGCTCGCATTCCTACTCGGCTGCTGCTACACTGCTTGCTGTTGGACGCCGTAGCTCTGGGGTAAGCATTATCACCGCGGCAAGAAGTACCTGGTGGGAGCGCCGGTAACAGCACAACAACTCAACAACTCGGTACCTTGTGCTGCAGGCAGCTATTCGTGTTCCTACTCTTACCTGGAAGACGAGGACGACGACGGATGGGATTCCGACTCCACCTACTTTGATGACGCCGGCGAAGATGATCATGATGCGCATGCGGTTCTTGCGCCGGTTTAGAATTTCTCGAAAAGTATAAATTTAAAGTCAGTCTTTTTATTAGCTCTGCGGCCTCTGCATCTGCTACTTGAAGATCAAGATGTTGCTTTATTCCAAGTAGGAGGTGGTCCCACAAATAAATTGTGGATAGAAAAATATCTGAAACTGAAGCAAAAGAACCCACACTGGCCAACCACCCAGAGTGGTGCTGGTCTTCGTCTTCTTCTTTCATTCTACTACCACGTGCACGTCTAAAAATGATAATCATAAATCTGAAGAAGGATTATGATTCCGGGGATCATTCCGATTCACTACATTCTCATTCATAGATGAATTTATTACTTTCTTAAGTTTCTCAAGCTCAAGAAGGACCACATCGTCGGAGACCCAGATGATGATCTTACACTTTCTTACACCCCGACATGAGCATGAGATCGAGAACAGCACTGCTCATGATCATGTGTTGCACATGCATGCAGCCAGGACGAGCTAAAGAAAATATTTTGCTATTGATGCTGTACCTTTAACTAATCGACGAAATTTGCCATGGCTTTGTCAGCTTGTGGGTCCTCCTCCATTCATTGGAGGTTTTCCCGCCGAATAAATGTGCGTGCTTAGCCGTAGACCTTCAGCAGGAGCTGTAGCTGGACCGGGGCCTATGCAGGAGCTCGAGCTGTAGCTGTAGCATAGCCGGGAGCGAAGATCACGATCACGCTACTTCTGAGGGAGCGACCCCGAGAGACAAGGAGCGAGCCAAGCCAATCGTCCGAAAAGGAAAAACTTGTCAAAAAGTTGGAAAAGCCCGGGATTAAAAATACTCCCTCCCCTACTTGTTCTAGAAGTACTTGTCGCAGCGCGAGCGCCGCCGCCGTCCGTCGCGGCCTCATCTGCCACTGACTTCCACCTGGCTCTGGCTTTGGCTTTGGGCAATAAAATAGATTAGGGTTGCAGCAGTAATAAAGGGGTAGGTGATGCTGGTGGTTCAATTACGGCACAAATTGGCTCGAGCTCGACGATGAAGTAATACGCCTAGGTAGTTCGGGCTTTCGCCTTCGCCATCGCATTCCGCAGAGCAGCCGCGTTCGCCCCTTCCCCACCAGCACCTTCACCTGCGTCAAAAATTCTCAAAGATGGCAGACGTGCTCGTGACTGCTACTCTCTACTTTGTGTTTGCGTTTTGTTTCTCTCTGTTCAACATTCTCCAGTGTGATATCGCGACCACCAACGACATCTACCAGGGGCTGGTTCCTCGGTTCGTCTCGAAGCCCTTTAAGGGCGGCGCCGGGGCCAGCGGGGACAACGACCAGGCCGTTCCCAACCAGCAGCCCGAGAGGTACTTCCACGACATCCGCACCGCCGATGACGTGTATCTGTGGCTCCGGACGGTGTTCGTTCCCTCCGTGTACAAACGCAGCTCCGTCCGCAATGGGGACCCCACCTTCTGCACGAACCGAAACCAGTGCGTCCTGCACGAGGGCCCGGTGGACGGCGCCGACGAGTGCCACCCTTGGCTTCACGCAGGGCACCGCAACTGCAACCGGTGGATGGGCCTCGCCGCAAACTGCTGCGAGCCGTGCGAGAACCGCAACGTCACCGGCGGCGGCAGCTACGACTCGCCCGCGGGCGAGGAGTTCTGCCCGGCCTCCAAGTACACCGTCGACAGCGCGAAGTACGACTGGGTGTTCGACAGCCGGGTGGACGACCTCGCCGCCGCTTGCCAGGTTCCCGGGGGTACCGTCGACGACGCCACGGGCGGCTACGGTAGCCTCACCACGCCGGCCTACTTGGTCGACTACAACACAGGGCTCACCAACGTCGCGACGTTCTGTCCGGAGCTGCTGTCGTCGCCGGGGTATGGGGAGAGCACGGACCGGCGGGACAGTGGGGGCGGCCAGGTGAGGCGGCGGGTCTCCGAGTTCAACCAGATGCTGTTCACGCGCATGAGCTTCAAGCGCGCGAAATTAATCAAGTTCTCCAACGACCGGCTTTCTTCCAGCTACGAGTTTGTGAAGGCGCAGCCGACGGGCTCGGTGTCGAACCCGGGCCCGGACGGGGAGGATATTTCGGCTTTTTCCACCCGCACGAGTTATTCGGCGAACCTGGGGTACGGGAACTACGGCGGGTTCCTGGAGTACCTCCACCCGGAGTACTCGCTGCAGACCGCCGAGAACCAAATCATACACATGAAGCGCGAGAACTACTTCGATAGCGTGAAGTTTTCCAGTCTTCTTGTGGAGGCGATCTTTTTCAACGGCAACGAGGACACGTTTCTCCACCTATTGTTCAGCTTCGAGATGCAGAGCAACGGGCTGATCCGCCCTACGTTCCACGTGATCCCCTTTTCGTTAAACCTGTACAGCAGCTCGGCGCTGAACTACTTCCGGTTATTCCTCGAGATCGTGGTGCTTGTGCTGTTCGGCTTTTTCCTCGTGGACGAGTGGAGCAACTTCGCGGACGCGCCGCGGGCGTACCTGTCGAAGTCCAGCAGTTGGCTGTCGATCGTCTCGCTCGGGTTCACCCTGATCACCGTGGTGCTGTACGTGGTGCTGGTGGTCTCGCACGACTACACCGCGCTGATGCTGCCACTGCCGTCGCTCGAGGACGGGCGGGAGATCACGGAAGGCTGGATCGAGGGGATCACGTCCCTGCAGTTTTTGAGCGAGCGCGCGGACGCCGTCGCCAGCGCGGCCAGCGTGAACATCTGCTTCATTTTCATCCGGCTTTTGACCCTGCTGGCGAACGTGTCGCCCAACCTCGGCCTGGTGCTGCAGTCGCTGTCGCAGGGCCAGGCCTCGCTGGCGTGCTTTCTGTTTCTGTTTTTGCTGTTGTTCTGCGGGTTCGCATTGTCTGGGTATTTGCAATTCGGGGGGAACGTGGAGATGTTCAGTACCTGGTACAAGGCGCTGCTCACTTGCCTGCGCATGTCCATGGGCGACTTCGACTTCAAGCTGCTAAAGAATTCTGCGCAGACCCCGTTCATCGCGACCGTCTGGTTCATCTTGTTCATGGCGATCTTCTTCCTCGTCCTCGTAAACATGTTTCTCTCCATCATCGTCAGCTGCTACAACAAGCAGGTTAAATATTTAAACGAGCAATTAGAAATCCACGGGGAGATCGACTCGCTCAAGCTGTTCGTGCATTCGGCGATGGAGAAGTTCGGCAAGACCTTCACGGTGTTTGAGAGATTGAAGATGCTGGCGGCGCTGAACGCGAGCAGCGGCAGCTATGACGGCCAAATACATAGACTTCTGAGAAATAACGACTTCAAAAATTTTAAACTTCGAGATCATCAACAAGTGGGCGGAGCAGGTGAGTGGCCGCGTGGATGCGTCCGCATCCACGCGACCACTCACCCCACCTATTCGCTCCTACTTGCTTTGTTTGATTCGGTTTACTTGGCTGGATTGATTCATTGGCTTGATGCATCGGACTCATTCATCGGTCATCGGCATCAGCATCGCAGAACAATCATCAAAACAATGCGCAAGCATGCTGGTTCGAAATTTTTGAAGAGATTGAAGATGCTGGCGGCGCTGAACGCGAGCACCAGCGGCAGAAGTCTATTTGGCCGTCATAGCAGCGGCAGCAAAAAACTAAACTTCGAGATCATCAACAAACTGAAGGCGCAGAAGCGGGCGGAGAGCTACCCGGGGTCGGTGCACTGCATGGCGATCAGCTCGCTGTTTTTGCTGTTTTTCATCGCGATCACGCGGATCACAAGGATCAGCGACAGCCTGGCCTACCGCGTCTCCACGCTGGCGGACCTCGAAACGGCGGAGTGGTACAGCACCTCCCACGTGAGGGAGGAGGTCTCCATGCTCCGAAGCATCGAGGGAACACGAGTCGTATGACCCGGAGGTGCCCAACTGTGAAGTTGTGCTGATGAAGTTGTACTATGATATGAAGTAACGTCTGGGTCCGGGCGGCGATGGTCTGTTTTCAATCTTGGGTATACTTTCTACGACGCCGAGGCGCCGTCTCGTGCGGCCTCAGTTTGGGGTAAATTTAAAGTTGTTTATGTTTCCACGTCTCCCTACTAATACGCAAGATTCACCCATTCCCATGAACATGATATTCCCCTCCCACTAGCTCATCTCCCGGCGCCGGGCGGTCGAGAGCGCGTGCTAGGTTTTGCCTTAGAAACCCAGCCGGTCCTCCTACTTCATATTAGTTGCTTGTTACTTCACAGTTCACACTCACAGTTCGACCTTCCATAAGTCGACGCGGGGGTGAATAAAGAGGACGGCAACGCGCATTTCAAGTCGGAGACGGTGATGCAGCAGACGGAACGGAGAGTGCCGGCCTCCGGGGTACAGAGCATGGCCGACGTCGAGAAGTGGGCGCGCTCGGCGATCGTGGAGGACATGTACGGCTGCGCGCCGCCAACATTCACGGACGACTGCGGCAAAACCAAAAACCTGTTTCCAACACGGGAACCGGACGGGTGGATGCTGTTTGACGGCACGAAGCTGGGTGACTTCGAGACCGACAGCGGCCTGAACCGCAGATACCTGACGGCAGCGGTCGGGGGCACCGGGACGGCGACCGGTGCTGGGGCTGCAGCCGGGACCACTACGGGAGGCGGAGCTGCAACTTCTAGTTCCTCTGCTCTTTCCGTCACGGAATTGCGGAACGCGATCCAGCTGAGCCTCGGGTACCTGTTCGACTACACGGCCACGACGGAGGTGAAGAGCCCGATGCCGGCAGCCAACCCGGTGTCTGTGACCGCCCGCACGCCGCGGGTCCGCGAGTGGAACCTCGGGTCCGTCGGCAGCGACAATTTCTTCCGGCTGAAAATCGAGCCCGCGTGCTTCTCAGAGAACACGGCGACGCGGTGGAAGGACGGCTACCCCTACGTGTTTCTGCAGGACTCCGCCTACGTCGACGAGATCACGACCGGAGACAGCCGGAGCTGCGTCCACTTCCTCAGCTCCGGAGTCGGGGACACTGTCGCGAACTTCACGGGGAAGGCATCCGGCACCCTGTACACGCTGCGGAGAAGACCGACAGATAAGGACAGCGGGGAGACGGGCGGGTACTACCTCGTGGGGCTCGGCAAGACGCGCACCGAGGCGCGCCGCGTGCTGGACGTGCTGAAGGAGGACGGGTTTTTCTCCGTGCAAACGCGAAAACTCACCTTCGACTGGATTCTGTACAATGCGAACCTGGACCTTTTTTCGTACAACACCGCCACCTTCGAGGTGCTGCCCTCCGGCCGCGTCTCCTACGACTTGTCCAACACCGTCTTTCCTGTCCAACACCTGTTTTCCGGCGGCACCACGGAAACGCTCATCGCCGCAAGGGATTTCAACTTTGCACTGATGATCCTGTACGTACTCCTGGTGATCTGGGTGACGGTCGGTGTGTTCATCTCGGAGCTGCTCGTGCAGAAACAAATCAGCAGCGAACTGGCGAGGCCCTTCTACGGATTTTTAATCGACTTCTTCGACGACGGGTACAACTACATCAACCTGGCGAGCGCAGTCGCGAACGTCGCGGTGATCGTGTCGTGGCTGCAATTCGTGGCGAACCCCGTGCACGAGGCGCTCCTGGACCGAACGGGAACCATGACCGCAGCTGCGGTCTACGCGGAAAGCGGTATAGTTGTCGATCCTCTTTATCTCCACTCAGTTCATGATGTGCGGTGAAACTGAAGTCTACTTCATCTCACCCGATCTATCACTATGTTAGAGTGCTTGCCCTTGCTTCTTATTCAATAGGTCGTGGCTGCAGCTGCTATGTGTCGCAAATGCGTTCACGGCTCCCGCGATGATCGCCAACAACTTTTTCTCATAGCGACCCAGCGTTCACAAAAATTTCCCCAGTGGTTTCTCACCACGAGCAGTCTACGCTCGATTCCTTCGCCGAGGCTTCTGTTTCTTGGAACACGTTTGTGGCTTGGTCCGCCATCAATTCCTTCCTCCTCGCGTTGCGCATCCTGAAGTACTTTGTATGGTGGGACCAGCTGGTAA
>RXOD01005734.1:0-12711 GCA_005223375.1 Amoebophrya sp. AT5.2
GTATTTGCTGTTAGATTCTAATATGGTGAGGCCAGAGCAGTCTTTGACCTGAGACTGCTACTACAGAATTGGAGTCAGATTTAACAAGCCCGACAGCCGCTGAACACGACCGTTCGTGACGAACGTTGCAGACAAGGCCGCTTCTTTCACCCCAAAAACGCCGTGCGGTTTCAAGCTGAAGAACCTGTCTGGTTCTGGACAGAGCTGCATCCCCGCTGCTCTTATCCACCCAGCAGCGATTCTCGACAACCCGGAATCTTTCTTCAGTACCTGTGCAAGTACAGCGACTTTTGCATTGTGCAGGACGTGCTAACCGGTGAACACTTCTGGGAAGTTCTCGATCATCACATCGAGCCGAGAAGTGAACAAGAAAGCAGCAGCTACAACGTCTCTTCAGACGCCGCTTCAGACGAGCTCAGTTTCTCCTGAGTTCGCCGATCACAACAACGCAGCCGCGGCACTAGGAGTCCCAACTCCTATAACAGCGTTCCCTTCACCACGTAACCCGTGCATCAACGTGCTGTTCTACCATATTTTGAACTTGAATGAACCGGCGTTCTGTGTCTGCTACACCACAAGTGGGACAGAAAATTTTGTACAGGCTGAATAGGATCAACGCAACCTTCTCTGCCTCTTGGAGACCGGGATACATTCTGCGGCTTCTTAACCAGGGACAAATTGTTTCTGTACAAGACGCTTACACCAACCGCTGCATTTACTGCGCCGTCCGGAACGTGCAGTGGTGATTTACATACTTCGCTACAATCCGAACTTTGAGTACTAGCCAGGAGCAGAATGGCAGGCTGCTGGCGCGGTGTCGTCACCGCCTTTTGCGGCGACAACATCGACAAAGAAGTGAATCAACAGCTGCGCATCAAGCTGCTGGAACAGAAGCTAAAAGAAAAAGAAGAGGAAACGCCGTCTGAGGCGATTTCTGACAACTTCATGTCGAAAGTGGAAGAGCTGATGTCGAAAGAGCGCACCGACATGGAAAAGAAGCTGAAAACCGTGTCGGAAGGCTACGAGGAAAAGCTGCGTGCTGTGGGGGAGAACTACGAGGAGAAGTTGCTCGCCGCCAACACGGAGATCGAGAAAAGCAACGACATCTTGCAAGAAATGCTGCGCACCCGATCGGAGAGCGATGTGAATTCGCAGGAGGTGGGAAATTTGGAGCAGAAGTTAAGTGCGCAGGGGCAGAAAATCGACATGATCAAGAGCATCATGGAGACCAACGACGATGAGGAAAATTTCGATCACGACGTGTTCGAAATGGAGCGGGCGTACAAGGAGGATTGGAAGCTCCTTGAGACCATCAAGCCCCTCACCGACGAAGAGTGGAAGGTCGATGCAGAAAAGAACAAGAAGATCCAGTCGCAGTTCTTCCATCCGCCGTTGCGAAAGGGCAAGACTTTCCGCGCATGGCAATCCAGCCTTTACCGCTGGGCAGTCCGGATGCTGAAGACCCGCTGGTCGATGGAGGAAGTGGGACATCAGGTAATGGAAGCGTGTTTTGAGGGATTTCCCGCCGCGTCGCAGATCGCGGAAGACAACGGTCCGAACCTGATCGCCATCATGGACGAGATGATCCCCGAGGAGAGCCCGATGATTGATTTCATCGAGTCCGAGATGCAGCGTCTCCTGCCCCTGGTGCGCCGCCGTGCAGGCACCACTCCCATGATGTGGCTTACCGCGCTGAAGGACATTTTTAACAAGGAAAAACAAGTGTTGGGCGACAACTGCCGCTCCGACAAAAGCCGGTACAATTACATCATGAACTCCATCCGCCTGAGTGCCGTGAACGACTCTTACATCCGCGGCGGTTTCCGTCCGCTTGCGCGCAACAACATGGTGAACATCCGTACCATGTTGCAGAAATTGAAGGTCACGGACACGCAGGTGTACAACGAAAAAGGACACATGATCAAAAACTCGATGAATGAGCAGGATCACATGGAAGAGCTGTATGGGCTGTTCGGTGCGAGTCTGAAGGTGACCACCGACCACACGCACACCGCCGAATACAACCAGTATCTGTCGAAGGCCACGGGCATCTCGCTGTACGGGCAGGCGCCGTTCTGTTCGGAAGTGACACCGGGTGGCGTGAGTCTGGACCAGGGCACTCACATTGACTTGTCTGGCGGCGGAAACGGTGGAAACGGGGGAGAAGAGGGCCTGAGCTTGAATTCCGGGGGTAAAAAGCTGACTCCGGAGGAGCTGCAAAAGATGAAGGACACGCCGTGTCCGTACGGGGACAAGTGCTTCAATCTGCGCACGAAGGGCGGGTGCTTGCGCAAGCACACCGGAAAGGAAATCGCGCGTGGGCTGAAGGAATTCGAAGAGAAGTTCCCGGAGGCGGCTGCGAAGAAGAAGGCTGAGAGAGAGGAGAAAAAGAAAACTGCAAAAGCGGCTGCGGATGCCGCCAAGGCGAAGGCGGACAAGGAGAAGGGGACGAGTTGAATCTCGTCTCCTCCCCCACCTCCTGTTGAAGAGGAGTTGTTAGAGATCGCCGCAGATCCTGTGGGGGAAGAGGAGGTATGCGGAGGAAATTTTGCAGTTCAATCACAGCCAAAGAAGAAGTTTAGAAATCGCAAGAAGAAATCTAAAGCAGCCACAGGAAAAAGTTATTGCGCGAAAGCGTCCGAAATTGAAGTACGCGTGATCGTGAGGGATGGTGGGAAGGAGGACTGTCACCAGGAGGCGACGAAGGAGGAGAAAGGAAAAGGAGATGCTGGAGGGGAGAGTTCAAACTCAAAACTCGCGGCGTCCACTTTGCCGGCAGTTAACTCTCTGGTGGACAACTTCCAACCCGAAATCCGCAGCACGACATCATCTACCCGCAGCGCCGGACAGTCTTCGAGAGAAGTGTCGACATATCCGGAACCGGTTGGCAGCGACATGTACCAAGTTTCTCATTTAGAGAGTGGTCTGTTGCGACAACCAAGTCACAGTGAAAAATCGAAGAATTTACCCACCTCCCGACGGGCTTCCTATGAGGACCGTGCGGTCTTTCCGCGCGGTCCATCAACAAGTCAGGTTTTGAAGGGGTGGTCACCCAGCAGCGACGTGATCATGGAGGACGTAGAGTCGAGAACCAGCACGCGTGACGCCGCACGAGTGCCCGTGCCGAGTTCTTCTTTGCCTTCCAGTTCTACGTCAACCCGCAGTACCGGTGTGCAGGACATGGACGCGTCGTCTTCAATCGCAGGAGGAACCACTTCGTCTACAAAGCAGTCGTCCTTGCACAGCCGACACACAACAAACAGCCGGATTTCTGAACACGCGACAGCCAGCAGTTCCGTGCGCAGTTCCGAACCGATCGCAGCTGAAGCGTTGGAAAAATCTAAATCCAGCAGATCCGAAGTTCTTGAAGAAACAGTTCCGCAGTCAGATCTATCCGGTCAACGAAAAACCGAAGATCTTAGTTCCAGTTCCGCGCTCAACCTGAAAAACAGCCGTGGAAACAACAGTGAAGATGCACTTACTCAGAGCCATGTCCTGGATGGATCGCAACCTCCAGAGACTACGGCCACCTCTACGACCTCTGCTGAAGAAAGCGTGGAAAACAACAGTACATCCAGCAGCATGCAGGCCGAGCCGGGAAGTCCTCCTTCGTCTGAGACTCTCTCGTATCGCGCCCGGAGGAATATTGCACGTGGAGTGCGAAGGAAGCTACTCAAAGAAGTAGCAAAGCAAACAAATTTCATCGCACCGCAGGGGGAGGCTCAGCATGACCGTACGGTCGAGCCACCACCTGCACCGCAGAGCAGCAGTAACGCGTCTTCTTCGAGTTTTGTGCCTGTCACGTCGGAAGAGGAGACGTCCTCAGAAGACAGACGGCCACGTAAATCGCGCCGGATTGCAGAAGGGTCGGTTTCTGCCGACAAGATGAAGCAGTATGGAGAGGTCTTATTCTCTCTAAAATCGAGCAAGAAGTACCCTCGCCACGGCGGCCCGGTGGGTCTCGATACCGATTCGAGTCACAACTGCCTACCTGGGTCTTTGCTGAGCATGGCAAAGGAATTCAGCAGAAATGGTGTAGTTGATGCTGACGTGCCCGTCTGTTTTGGGACAATGGGCAACGAAAGTACCGACAAAAGCGCACCTACAGCAACAAAGCGGGTTTTCCTGTACTTCCGATGCCAACGAGATGAAGATCCTGAACCCATCGTGTACGGCACCTGGTTCGAAATCGTCGACGAGGGCAACATCTCGAACTTTCCGATTTTGTTGGGCCAGCCGTTCCTGCGCGAGTTCAAGGTGAACGTCTGTCACGACGGAGACGACGAGAAACCGTACGCAACCATCAAGCAGAAACCAGTGCCGCTCTACGAAGGAGCGGACATCGCGATGTTGGAAATCGAGTTTGTTCCAGCTGCAGAAGTTGATCAAGCTCGTGTTGCGACTCCGCGACCCCGCCGCGTGCCAAGAAAGATCAAGGCCATTTCCGCGCTCACGGTCGATCGCGGCGCCACCGGTAAAATGAAGACCATGCAGGAGGCTGCGCAGGTACGTATGGCCACAGTGCAGAAAGTGAAAGCAAAGCTACAAAGAGAAAACGAAGAGAAAGAAATGTTTACTGATGCGGAACGACACCTCATGGCGCGCCCATTCATGATTTTGGGCGGCGCACATGGTGTTGACGCGAGAGCAGAACTCACAACCATTTTGGATGAAGCAGTGAGTGGAGTGGTGTTTAGCAGTATTGGTTCAGCAGATTCCGCTTCTTCTGGTGGAGCCTCGGGGGGAGAACCACCGTCGTGGGGAGAGCCACCTTCTGGAGGAGATCCGGCGTCGGGAGACACCAGTCATCACACCTCTACTTCGTCGACCGAGGACATCCAAAGCATCCTTGAGCGCGAGTTTCCAGACCTGACCGCCGCGGAGATTGCGTGGTTGCGGCGACAGCATCGGACGTTGGGACATTCCGCGTCGTTAGAGCTGTTGTTCAAGGGGCAGGCGAGGAAAGCCATGAAGAAAATCCGAAGTTTATGCAAAAAGTGTTGCGATCTGGACGACGCGGGGGCGATACATGAACGCGGAGCCCTGTTGCAATTCGCCCGGGACAAAAACGAAAAGTGGATCATCGACTCCTGCAAAACACGACTCGGCAGAACGGTGTACGTTACAGATGCGTGCACTCGGTTGAGGGCAGGAGAGCTGGCAGACGATTGGTTCGGTGGCTTAACAGGGGCGGCGGTGCGCGTGGTGATGCTGATGCGACTCCTTTCACAAGGGTCATGTCAGCAGATCCTGTTCGATGAAGGAAATGAGTTTAACAACTCTCTCTTTCGTCGCGTGGTAACTTCCTGCAACATTCAGCCCCTGTCCATCGGGTATAAAGCGGCGTATCGAATAAGCAAGCTCGAACGCCTCAACAACATCCACAGGAACAACGTGCGGAAACTAACCGTGGAGCCGTACGACGCGAACATCGCAGCTCTCCTGTGGTCGCGAATGCAGAATGAAGTAATCGCCGAAAGCTTGGAAGAAGCGCTTGATCGGTTTCTGGAGGCGGAAAACAGCTCCGACGAGAACGAGTTGGAGATGTTAGTTCGGAGAGATCTGCTCAATGAACACCTCTTCCAAATCAACAGCACGCCCATTCTGGGTACATCTCTCACTCCGCTGAACTTAGCGTCGGGAGGCTACTATGCCGGCTCGCGCGACTGGGAGGCGCTGCGGGAAGATTTAGCAGAAGGTGAAGGAGGGGAAGCTCTGGATCAGTGGTTTGTCGCAAAAGCAAGACTGCAGGCCGCCGTTCGCAAGGCGATCCGCACGAAGGACGTCGAGTCGCTCCTCAAACGCAGAGAACTGGTAGGCCGCAACTACAAAAGATGTATCGACACTTCCAGACTCACTCCAGGAATGAACGTCGCAGTTCGACGTCAGGACGGGAAGTTCAGGCACTACCTCGATGGAGAGGTAGTGACGGTGTACGAGGATGGCGCTGATGTAAGAGTTGGAGGTGGAGTGACGAAATACTTTGCACGCGACATTGCGCTGCATAGTGAGGATGCGTGGGGAACGGCGTTGGAAATGTATGTGGACGGGGAAATCGGGGACGAACTCGAGACTCGGCTGTCGCAGGCATTTGAGCCACAGTATCCCGCATTTTTCCAGGATCCAGTAACATCTGTACAAGGGGGTCGCAGCACGGCTAGTACTCGAGCCGCCGGAGGAGCTGGCATCGGACATGAGTGCAACATCTGCGGACAACTTTGCACGAGCGCAAATCGACTTCGTCAACACATGGCGATGAAGCATGGGGATGGGAAACCCGGCACAGCAGATCTTCCAGTAGATGAGGTGCCACATCTTCCAGTACAGTTTAAAACAGGAGAACGAAACATCATTGACTTCGATGACGTTGAAAGTGAACTGAGCAGCGACGGCGAGCAGTCGGAGCAGGGCGATGACGACGACAGCGGCGGAGAACCACCGCGGGCGTCACCATCAAACCTCACGGATAACGGAGCAGCTACAATTTTCGAAGACCGGTGGAGCGAAACTCCAGAGGAGCTGACTCGGTGGCATGTAGCGCCGCGTACTCACAAGTACGTACCAACTGCCGCTGATTTGCCTGGTTTCGATCCGAAGCTGCTCACGGGGGAGCGGAAGATGGTGGTGGTGTTTTTAGATACTCCTACCGAGGAAGTTGAATATCACGACAGCTGGAAGACCGGCAAGCGGTCGAAGCGCAGTGGAAAGTTGAACGGACTACGCGCGTTTGTGGGTCGCACCATCTACAAGAAGAAACCAAGCATGTTTCTTCGCGCCATGACCACGACAAGGGTGTCTCCTAACACGCGGGACGCTGAATTGAGTGCAGATCAAGCCCGCGAGACGGAGTTTCCGGACGCAAACGTCTACGAGTGGGCACAGCATTATCAGCAGCAGTTCTCTGACATTGACAAGGAGGCCTCGCAGCTGATAGAAAACGAGATTGAGCAAGCCGCCGAACGAGGAGGACCGCGTAGCAGTAGGTATGGGCCCGTGCGACCAACACGAGCTCCACTTCGCAGCACGCCGGCAGCAGCTTACATCACCGTGTCGAAAGAACAAAGTAGTAAAGACGCCACTTGGATCGCCCCAGAGGAAAAGGCGGTATCGGGTGGATATTTGCATGAGGCGCTGCGCCAGAAGTTGCGTAACTGTGTCTCTACCATGGAGCTGAAAATCGAGGAGGGACAGCTGTATCTCACACCGTCTTCGTCGATTCCGATTGGTAATGTGGTGCGGGGATATGACTTCTCGGTGCTGCCAGAAGTAGTTTCACGTCTTGGCGACAAGCAGCAGCACGACGGGAAACTTCTCCAGAGTGACGGATTTTGTTATCTGTTTTCACAGCTTCTCAACGGGAAACCCGTAAAGGAGATGATGAACAGTTCCGACAACCGCGACCTCGACTATGTCGTCACCGCGGTGGAAATGCAGAAGGGAGGAGCTCTAGCACCTTCCAAGTACATCGGCAACAGCGTAATCGTGCGATGGGGGGAAGAACTTTCGCCGGAGATCGTCACCGAAGAGGAAATTCGGGACCGACCAGTGTCCGGTGCTGTGTGGGTGGCCAAATTGTATTATGAGGTCACGCACGACGCGCACGAGAAAATGCAGTTGTTTACCGCTGGTGCCAAATCTTCGGCGGTGGAAGTGGATGAAAAGACTGCAGAACGACTTGGATTCCAGTCGTACTACGTGCCTTCTGTACGGTCAGAGGTGAAAGCCGTTGTTGGGCACGGGATCTTCGGGAGGACGGCGAGGAGAAAAGATGTTACTGCGCGTAACATCATTACGAGTCGCTTGGTGGTAGTAATAAAGATCGACCTGGGAACGGGCAAGGTGAGCCGCATCAAAAGTAGATGGGTTTCCCGGGGGTTCGAAGATCGCAGATTCCACAAAGGCGAAGCAGGGTTGAAGTGTCGTTCCTACACCATGGCAGACGCGTCGTACCTGTTCTTGCTGCAGTTCGCGCAAGCCCGGAAGAGCAACTTGTGGCTTGGCGACATAAAGGAAGCTTTTCTAAAAGGCATGAAGTTCTTGGAGTCGTACGGGGAGGCGTACATGGAAGATCCAAATTCGGAAGTTTGGATGACGGTTCCAAAGGTGATACAGCAAATGTACGAAGAATTCGGGCTACTGGAGGTCGTCGAGCTCCTTGCATCCATTTATGGATGCAAGGATGCACCGCTGAATTGGCAGCGCACGCTGCACAACGTGATGACGATTCTTCAGTTCAAGCAGAGCTTGGTGGACCCGTGTTTGTGGCTTGTTTACGCCACTGCAGCCGAAAAGCGGGCCATCGCAGAGGACCGCGTCGACGAGTACTACTGGGACAAGGTGAAGCAGCTGGATCTTCTGGAGGCGGCGGATGTTGCGGGAGCGGCGAGTATCATCTGTGGGGGTGAGCAACCTGTTAACAAGTTGCCAGCTTCTGTTCAGGTGGATAGCCAATTTCTAAATCCAGAAACAGAAGGGATGGCGGAGGCGCTTACCATGCATGTCCAGGAGGAGGGGTTACTACTCGGAGGTATCGGCAGTCACGTTGATGACACGGTCAGCGCAGGACACAAACTGTTCATGTTGCGTATCTACGCTCTGTTCAGGAAGTTTCCACTTGGTAGTTTTACCAAGCTGGACGCCGGCACGCGCGATAACTTTATCGGCCGGGAAAACCACTGCATGCCCGCAGTGGTGGAACAGCATCAGCTAAACAAGGCCATCGACGAGCACGAGGAGTTCCTAACGGATAAGGACATTCGCATTCAGTCCTTCAATGTTCCAGTCGATGAGGAAAAACTGCAGGCCGCCGAGCATCGGTACAACATTTCGCGGGACCAGCACAGCAGCACTTATCCCGCCGCACCGAAGATTGCATGCACCGCGCAGAACCTGTTCGATGGAGCCGACATGGGCGACGAACTGGTCTTCGTGGTGTCCCAGGAGAGCTACGCGCAGAAACTTCGCACCATTGACAGGAATGAGGTGGAGAAGTTTATTGTGGAGCGCAATCGCGCCAAGTCGAAGTGGCAGAAGAAACAGCTCAGCAATCCTTTCCGCGGCCGAATAGGAGAAATTATTTGGCTGACCAAAACGAATGGCATTATCGCGGAGGGGGTGAGCCAGCTGGCAGGACAGTTAATAAACGCAGAACAGACGCCAGACTGGGAGAGTGTTCAGTACTACGTGAACGACCTGAACAACCTCATCCTGTTGGCACAAGAGTCGGGGGCGAGCTGCAGAAAGATTCGGCGGTTGGGAGGTTTGGGTGAACATGGGATCTTCGGTTGTGGCGACGCAGCCAAAGATCGAGTTGGTGGAACCGTGAATCTTGCTGGACCAGCTGATCGCCGCTTCAGTACAATGGGACAATTCTCGAAGGCGCCGAAACGAGTGTACAATTCCAGTACGGGAATTGAAACGCTTGCCGCGAGGATGGTGAACAGTGAACTTTTGTTCACCGCGCAGTTGGCGATGGACCTTCAGCTGATCTCGTTGAAGAAGAGTTTTCTCCAGCTCGTCGACAATAAAAATATTACGCAGGAGCCGAAGGAGAAGAATTTGCGGCTCGACTTCTTCGCGCTGCAGCAGCTGCGTGAAAGTGGCCAGTTGGAGCTGGTCCACATACCGGGAGCTCTCAACTGGACGGACCCGCTGACCAAGGCGCTGCGAGACGTGCTTCCCGAACTGCTGTACTTTGCATCCGTTTGGGGGGTCTGCGACGATCGTATCGAAGCAATTATTGCCGCGTTTGTGAAAAACCAGAACAGCTGGAAGAAAGAATCGGATAAGGAGAGTGAAGAGGTGGAGCTACGCGATTTGGGCGTAGTCGAACCGGGGAAGGAAAAAGAGGTTGGTGTTGGGTTTCACTCTGTTGCATCTGACGGCGGTTTCTGGAAAGAAGATAGCAGTACAATTACCAGAATTCATCCGAGAACGAGGTGTGCTTTCTTTACTCCGAAGACCAAGGAAATGCCCTACAAGAACTGCAAGAAATATCTCGCGGACCGCCGCACGACCTACGTTAACCAGACCGCCGGCGTTGAAGAAGTTTTCGAAGATTCCTGGCGGGGACCGGCGAGCCATCGACCGGTCTACGACGACAACCACAAGTGGACAGGAAAAACAGTTTTCTACAAGAACGAGAAATCATGCGGTATCAACGTCCTCAGCGGCGCGGAGGAAGGAAAGGCTTTTCCCACCAAGGGTGGTGTGAAATCCAATGTTTCTTCTATTCCTCAGCGCGGGGTGCGGGTACCACCAAAAAGTACGACCAAGGAAAAGAATTCTACCTTGCGAACCGGAAAGGACGACCAGAAATCGCTGAACTTTCGCAAGGCTACCACAGAAACCAGAACTAAAGCTGCTTCTGGGGCGCGCGGCAGCTCCAACTGTACACCAGCAGCTTCTACATCTTCCGCAGCTACAACTACCGCGCTACCGTCTGTCCTACCGCAGTACAACGAGTTCGGACCCAGCGATCGACAGCTACATGAAGAACGAAATAGTTGGAGTACTACATCTACCGGTTGGGACTATGAACATGGGGAGGGAAAGCTGTCGAAGCCTTTCGCACCTGTACGGAAGGATCGACAACCGCGCAACGGGGGACCATCATATCTTGATGTTGGTGCCCGCCGACGCACGGTTTACATCGACCAACACGGGAATCAGAAGATATACGAAGACTTTTGGAAGGGACACAAAGCAGGACACGGAGTACCACCAGCGGGGCTTTTCGGGGTCAACGCGACGTGTAGAATCTTGAGGACCTGTTTCCAGAAAGCGAATGGAGCAAGCATTCAATGAAGAGCGAGATGCCCGCCTACGAAAAATAGATCGGTATCAGAAACCAACGGAAGTGGATAGGCGGTCACTCTCTCTGCCTGCTGGGACGTGGATTTGGGTGGGGGTTGGTGGATTCATGCATGGGACTGCACTGGCGGCATGGACTTCAGCAGTGGGCTGTTGATGTCTATCAGGGCAGCGGTGGTGGAAGTGTGAATTGGGGGCATGTGAGTGGTGGTTAGCCATAGTCTTATGTGTAAAATCTAGCTATAGCCCTAACTTCAATGCTAGTTTAGCTCTAAATTCAATGTTAAATTAGCACTACAATGCAGTAAAATGAACTACAGAAACAACAGGAACTACAGCTATAATTCTATGTACAGTGCACCTAAGTCAGTGGAAAATCAGCTGTCGGCTGACTGCTTTGTGATTTAGGAATTGATCAGCCTGAGTTACTCTTCGGTCGCTGTGGTTTTCTATTTCAGCTACTACAGTTTGCGAAACAGCATCTGCAATTCTGTGTGAACAGCACTACAAATTCGATTCTCGGTACCGTTTGTTTTGTGTTTCTTCTGTGTTTCACCACTGGGAAATTAGAAGACTACCTCAAACTACAGCCGGTTTCACTTGAACTCTGTTTGACTACGAGTGCAGGGGCAGTTACAAGAGTGATTCATTTTGTTTGGGAGAGAAAGGACAAAAGACAGCACAGAGAGCTCGCGCAGCTCGCTCACAGACCTGGACAATTTTGATCTCTTGTTATCGTGCCCCCCTTGTGGGGGCTCAAGTCAACTCAACAAAAATATAGGCAGCTGTGGGTCTAAGGAAGACGAGGACTGTTCCCCTTGTGAGTCTGTGTGTAACTGCATTGAGAGATACGCATTCGTGGCGTTTTCGAGGTGTATTTGCTGTTAGATTCTAATAACTGCGCTTGCCCCGTGGCGAACGCGAAGTACGAGGCGCTCGTCCGGATACTAAAACTGCAGGACACAGACGCCTGCGAAAAGGTGGGGTACTACGCGGCGCGAGTAAGGGAGTCTGTTCCTGGCCGCGAAAACGGCCTTTTGTTGTGTGGGATGGTGGCAGGTTGCGGAAAAACGACAATCGCGGCGGCACTGACGCAGCTGCTGGAGGAGGAAATGACGTACGCGCCAGATGGCGACAGTGATTTCCCTTTTCAGGGATACCAATCGGCAGTCGTACAGTTAAGCTTACCACTAACTATTCGCTTTCGTGTGCAGTTTTTTTTTGGTTCTTGATAAATAGTTTTCTTTCGCCTTCGGCCGCTGGCATCTGCGTTCAAATCACAAACAGGTACGGTTGCTTTGGTTAAACGAATTCCGCACCACGGTGAAAGCACTTGGAAGTGCCTTAATTTTGGCAGTGCTAGAAGGCTGCAGGCGTTTGACCCTGTCGCAGAAGTTTTTGGCGGGAGTCAAACTGATAAACAAGAAGCTGCGCTACACCCCTCGTTGTGTTATGACGACGAATTATCTGCGCCTGAACGCTGCGTGGACATTGGCCGACGTCCACGCCCTAAAATCCCGAATGGGGGTACTAAGTGTAGCTTTTCTTCGCTATGATAGGTTAGCGGCAGGCAACAGATACGTTTGTTTATCTATCGACTGGGATGCGCTTTCAGCACCAACTCCACCATTGACAGGTGATTATAGTCTTCACGCAGCCGGTCGAACAAATCAAGCACCTGAGCCCGCCGACGCTGGAGCTGAAGAACAAGTGCGCGGCCTGCAGCCGCAAGTGGATTTCTTACTGCATAAAGGCGCACCAGAAGCGACCGGAAGCGCACAAGGAGGGAATCAAGCACCTCCAGCCGGGCTGCATCGAGGCGCACAACAAACACATCATTTGGAAGTACAAAGGAGTCGACAGCTCCGCCGTGGACTTCTCGAAACTGGACGCCTCCAG
>RXOD01005735.1:0-12709 GCA_005223375.1 Amoebophrya sp. AT5.2
TGGCTCCATCGTTCTCCGCCTGACCGTGCTGTTTGGAGTCGCGGTTTGCAACGAGAGCGCGAGCACAAGTTGGGAGTTCCTACATCGAGGACAAGGGCATCGCGAGCCTAACTGTCGCTCCGCCCAAACTCGACCACACGGCGAAGACCGCCGCCGCCGACCCGATCAGTTTCATAACCGCTTTGGACAAGCGCATCGCGTATTACGCGTGTCACGGTTTCCGGGCTCTGCTGATGGAGCATCTGGACCTGGTGTCCCCGGAGGCAAAGAGCGCCCTGGAGAGTTTGCAAGAGCAGGCGCAGGAGTTCAAAGCTGGTGAGGAAATTTGTCTTTTCCTGCAGTTCGAATGGAACTATTACGACGCGCGCAAGGTGCAATACCAGAACATCCTGATACAACTGCATCGGCTCCGGTACATCCCGCTTGATACCGAACTGGGTTGCGCTCCGGTCGCCGCAGGACAATGGGCTGAGGCGCAGCTCAAGGTCATCCAGCGTATGAGGCTGTTCTACTTCAACGGTGTGAGCCCGCGCCATGGGACCCGCGAGTTCCGCGCCTCCGTCACGGGGCCTGGAGTTTTCAGTTCGGGGTGGTTGGACAACTACGTGACGCAAACCACCTACCGGGAGGAAATCAGCGGGGAAATCCAGGGCGAACGCGTCGACCAGGATTCGGACGAGGAGTACGTGATAACGCTCGACGACGTCATCGAGCATTGCCTTTCCAAGCATAAAAAGATCGCGAAACTCGGACACCAGCACGCATTCCGGCCCAAACGCACAACCCGGCAACAGGCAGGTGGTAAAGCACGCCTCAACGCCTTGGAAGATGGCTGGTGTTGGCGGGAAAATTGTTCCGTTGACGAGTGCCGGTGCGGCCAGAACCATCAACAGGATCTGCGGGTTTTGGACGTTCCCTCTGAAGGGGAAGGGGAGCAGACTGACGGCAGTGAGGTGTACTGCCAGAACTGCGATGACGGGGACTGGATCACGGAAAACGTCGACCGGCAGCGGATTGCTGCGATGGATGAAGTAAAGGGACGTGCCCTCGGGAAGGGACAGTCAGGAGCGGGTGGCAAACCTGGTGCGAAATATGGACCAGGAGGAAAGGGCGGTAAGAGGAAAGGAAATGGGAAGCACATCAGCACGGGGCAAGGAAAGCGCGAGAACGGAAAAGGCATGAACAATGCCGGGAAAGAAAATCGGCTCCGTGGAGGAAAGGATGGGCGCCCTGTTTTCAGACCGATCTGCGACATGAAACATCACACCCGCTTCCACGCCGCCGCTGACTTCATTGGGGGAGCTGCGCTCGCCGCTGGGACCGGGAAGATGATAACGCGAAACTGCGAAGAGTGCGCGATTAAGCATCAAGGGATCTTGGTCACGATCAGTGGTCAGGAAACGTGGATTTGCCCCGGGGTGTTGCTCGCTGTGCGCAAGAAGCTGGCACCGGGACCGTTGCCGGTTGGGGCGGGTCCAGTGCAAGCGACGTACCCCGCCTTCCGCGCCTTCAGGATTGGTGGCGAAAGTCACGTCGCAGACGCGCCTCGGTAAGGAGGCACTCCGGAAAATCCTCGACGAGGAGCGGAACAGTGAAGTGAAAACCTCGCTGAAGGAGACGGGTTACTATGAGCTCGTCCTGCAGTACGCCGCCGTCGCTCCGCAGCTCGCTTCCGATCCGGCCGTCAACAAGTGCATCTCGCAGTACTGTGCCGCGGTGGATTACGATGATATCGACGAGGTGCACGAAGATTATTTCTGGTTGATGGATGGAATGGCGAGCGGATACTTGGACGGTGCCTACCAAGCTCTCGAGAACGGAAACCACGCCGAGGTCGACCGTATCTCCGACGCGTACCGGGCTGGATCCACCAACTGGGACGACTTCGAGTACTGGCCCGAGGAGGTGGACGCAAACGCCTCGCAACCCGCCGGGGAATTGGAGGATCCGAAGTATCAAGCCTTATCAGCCGAGCTGCCGACCTACCAACCGTCGAACGCGAGCAGCAGTAGCGGGACCGGATCCGCCGGAAAAGGGATCGTCACCAGCGGGATGACGAACAAGCCCGACTCTCTCTTCTCATCCTTCCAACAGCGACGCTACGAATATGGTGGCCCAGGTTCGACGAGTGGCACGGGTCCGAAACCCAAGGGGACAACTACTGGTAGCAGGCCAAGCCAGACCAGCATCGTCACAAGTAGTGGGAATGGACTTGTCAACAGCATGGAGGAGCTGGGGCCCGGGGATATGAATGAGTTCGGACTGATGCCGTGCCGCATGATGACGAGCGGAAGCGCGGTGCCGTTGATCCGCATGCCGAGTGAAGCAGATTTGCGCTCCATCAAGGAAAGCAGTGGTCTTGATCCGCTGGAGGTCCTCTCCTTGCTGCGTCAAGGGCGCAGTATTGCCGAAATCCGCGAAAAAGGGTTCACGCTGACGCCAAGACGGCTGTCACGCCAGGTTGTGCCAGTCGCGGGAGAAAACCCAACATCGACGTTCCCCAGCACGACGAGTGAAGCGCACGGCCTCGTGGATTACACAGGGAAAACAGCAGTCGATACAGTTCCCCGAGAGTGCCGACTGATGGTCTCGTTCCTCCTGTGGGCGCGAGTGAGCAAGGCTGCGAAGCAGCTGCGTCGCCTCCACATGCATGTACATGACGAAACCTGGCGTCGTATGGGTGACAACCCGCGGATCCTCGACGACGTGCGTAGAGACCTCCCGAACCTCCGCAGCGAAATCACGCGCGAATTCATCTACTGCGATCCTGGGCGGACCGCCTGTACCGTGCCCGTTGAGTTTTGCGACATCGTTGTCCTTCTCGAAGACGGAGGAGGAGGTGAAGCAACGTGGGACGGTTTCCTCGTGGACGTTGATCACGAATCGAGGGACGAGACGAAGGGATGTTACATTGTGCTCTTCGAGGAAGTGGACGCTGCGGATCGCACCCGCATGTGGAAGAAGTGCCGGGCCCGCTGCGAACGTGAAGGGTGGAGTAACTTCTGCTACCAAGGACACGTGTGCCGCCGTCTCAGACCCGGAGACTGGGGCCGGAAGGTGGTTTACTGTCGCCGGGGATTCGCACGCGGGCAGTTCTTGCGGAGCCGTCGGCTCGCTGGAGCGGGGGTTTGGTCCGCCATCAGCGATCTGTACGCGGTGCCGGCGCGACATCCCGACAATCGTAACGTCACGGAGCGTTTCGAAGAGCTCGAGCGGGGTTTCCACGATCGAGACGAGTGGATCGCTGCGCTGAACGACCTGGAGGGGGTGAGCATGCGATTCCAGTTCGGGGGGTACGAGTACCAACTTTCGGGGGAGATCAGTCCCGCGTGGAAGCGCTGCCTCCGGGTACGTGGGTGTAGCGGTGCTGAGGGCGCCTCTGAAAGCGACTCGAGCGACGGGAGCAGCCCGTTCTGGGGAATCCCCACAGCAGGAGGCAATGGAGCCGGACTGGACGGGGACCCCGACACGGACAGCGCCGGGAGTTACACCCCCGGAACCCCAACTCCCCCTGGCAGTGGCGCCGGCAGCGTGACTTCGAACGGGAGCGGTGTGTTCGACCTCTTCGATCTCCACGCAGACGCGACGCCACCCGACACCGGACCGGACGGTAGGGACAAGTTCGATCTGTTCGGGGACGACACGCCACCGAACACTGGTGAAGCCGTTTCTCTCGACCTACTGAAAGAAAATCTAGTAGGTGGTGCGACGAGCTCCCGCGAAGGGCGACCTACGCACCGCTGGGGTGATGACAACATCCAGCGTCGCTTCATCCATTCTGACCGAGGTTCCGACGTGGACGGCGCCCCGAAGTCCCCGACCACCACTGAAGATCGGCGCGAGAAGTTGGTTCCGCCGTCGCCTACCAAGGACAAGACGCCGAGGAGCGACGGCAACTTCGACGACGTTGATACAACAGTCAAACCCAGTGTCGTCGTGGTCTGGAGGGGAATCGACCAAACTGCTCGCGAAACCTCCGAGAATGGGGAGTGCATTGGACTTTTCCTCGAGTGCATGCTCATGCTGAGCCTGATCGTCGGAGTGTGGTGGTGGTTTGGACAGTATGGCTGCCTCGTCCTCCTGTACAACTTCCTCACTTCCAACCACTGGCGCAATCAAACGTCGCGCGTCGCGGTGGCAGCAGGCCGCCCGCAAGACCAGTACCCTCCAGGAGGGGCTCCTCGACGTCCACACGTGGTGTTGGAGTTGTCTGGCGTGGAGCTACAGCGCCAAGGTGTTCTTGCTGTACTGGGGTTTCGAAGTCTACGCGCAGTTTGCCGAGATTATCTGCCGAGCATTCATCCGCAAACGGAACGCGACTAGGGGTTGGTGTTGCGTCACCGAAATCACCGACAAGCGCGTGAAGGGGGATAACCGGCTTAGACGTGCAGCCAACTGCCCCGGTGGAGGCAGTAACTACTTCGTCTATCACGACCTGGATGGGTTCGTCCGCCCAGAAGCACTGGAACGGAGTGGGTACAACGTGGAGGTCACGCGACTTCCCCGCACGAAGCACGAAGCAGGCAAACAGCGGGGGGCACCGACGAGTTTCGTGCAGGAGCTGCAACGATGTGTTCTCGGGCCGACGAAACGTTTCCTAGTGCACGACCTGGGCTGCCGCGAAGGAGACGTCGACCCGGAAGAATCGTGTAGAGACATCCAGGAGCGCGCCGACGAGTACCTCGAGCAGGTCAAGAAGAGCTTCGACCAACTAGGAGAGAAGCGCGAGCGACGGATAGTCGGCGAGTTCAGTTTCATTTTCACCGTCGGCACAACCGGCAGTGATGGTGAAAGCAGAGAATGGGTGCAGCGTGTCTCCCGTGCCGTCGAGACTGGGGACACATGGAAGAAACTGAAGATGAGTGGGAGCGATGGGTTTAAGAACTCCATCCTGAAGAACATGTATTTCGTTGGGGTGGACCAGAAGTGCACCGTGACGCCCGGAGAACAGTGCCCGGCGACGGGTGCGCCCACCACCAAAGAGCAGCGGCGACATTACTTCAAACGCGTCAGTGATGCTGCTTCGCACGTGATAGGATTTATGGGGGACTACCTACTCGGAAGTATCGGACTTAGCCTCACACAGGGCCTGCATATTCTCCGGAACCCTGATTTTGGGTTCATCAAGTACGACCCGGGATCCGGGACCGAGTGCAAATATGTCGGTGCCTGGCGACACACTGGGCAAAAGGCACTCCTCGCTCCTCCTACGCGGCGCCGGGGACTGCGAACTACGCATCGATGGTGGAATCTCACGAGGCGACCTGCCTCCGCATTCTATTAGGAGGAGAAGACCCGCGCCGTGATTCTGTGGCTGGTGGACTCATAAACACCTGCATCGATGACGAGGGTGACAGTGCCGTCGCGATGGAGCTCCGCCGACGCACACATTACGAGAAACCAGAAGTTGTTCAGGCCTCCGAGCGGACCGCTGACCTGCTTCACGAGGCGTATCAGGGCAACGCCGGCTCCGACAAGAGGGGAGCGTGGAGTTGGTGGGGTCGCTTGGTGCGTGGAGCACAACGGGGAGTGTGGGCGTGGAGCTTCAGATTCCGACACGCGCTGGCCAGATTCCTCAGCGACGAGGTCGGACCGACGGGTTGCTACCGAAAGACGGTGGCTGGGGAGTACGATAGCGAGCAGCTGCGAAAACTGGGTCAGGAGGCCCTGATGCAGCTCGCTGTGTCACCAACAGGACAAGTCGCGCAGGTGCAACAGGATTGTCTCAGTAACCGCATATACGTCGGCGTGCCTTCGCCCGGTGGGCCCGCCCCGATCACCCAGGTGCTGCTGGACAGTGGCTGCACCACGGGACGAATTCCTTCTGGACAAGTACTCGGGAACATCTATTTTCTGGCGGTGTTCAAGATACCATACAAGAGAATAAAAGAATACAAGGAGCGCGCGTTTTTCGGAACCCCAGGCGCCAATGCCTGCACCGAGGCACTAAAGTACTGCGCGGTCCAGTTGATGTTTGGTGGACACGCGCGCAACAAGAAGGACGGAGGTTTGGCGTTTTCGCCGATAGGCGATGAGAGCGGGTTCCGCGTACCCGACTGCCCGGTCCCAGGAGGAAGCCGTGAACTTGCGGTCGACCAGGAGTTTTTCGAGTGCGCAAACAGTGGGTGTCGCGTCTCCAAGCTCATCGGTCCCGACACGATCCAGAGCGGAGTAAATGTTATGGCGGTGCACTGGCTCTCCGAGCGCGATTCGATCATAATCGGACACAGCACTATGGCACGTATGGGATACGCAATGGGACACGCCGGGAGCGCTGCCGACAGCCTCGGGGCCTATCTGATGCAAAATCTGTACTCACTAAGTCACCGAGCAGTAGTACCGACCTACGTGTTGCGCGCGCCGAATCGGCATCGGAACGAGGACTATTTGCGGCTGTTCCGCCAGTTTGTTGGGACGGAGGGTCAAGCTGCCAGTCGCGAAAAGCTCGCCGCGATCGCGGAGGAGCTCAGCATCGATGAGACGGCACCAGCGCGCCACTGCCAAATCGCTGCAAGTTTTGGCTTCGAGGCTGACGACAAAACGGCTGACGACAAGACTGCAAACACAGGATCCCGGCAGATGTTCTGTTCCTACCGAAAGTACGGGCCCGAGCCTGAGGAGGACGATTTCCCAATCGGAGCACTCGCTGTTGGAGCGGAGGAGTTCCAGCGACGCACTGAGGTGGAGGAATTGCGCCGAGCCGAATTCGAGGTGGACCCCTTTCTACGGTACAGCGGGATGCTCGACGGGTCGCTGGGAGACGATGAAGGCGGCGACAGCGACAGCGAAGACGAGGATGATCTGCGTGCAGGTGCCACCACGGGGAACTCAAGCAACTACCTGCGCGTCGGGTATTTCGACGGGGAGCAGGGAGGGGAATCGTTGAGGACGAGTGGAGCAGTCATCGTCGACAAACACAAACTGTTCTCCGAAGATGAGCTCGAGGACGACGTCGCTGCCGGGGGTAAAGCTATCAACTTTCGCAAGGTTAGTGCACCTGGAAAGAGCCGTCTGGTCTTCACGGAAAAGCAACTCGATGCCGCGAAACAGTGGTCCCGCGACCGGAAATCCATCGACAAGATGCAGGCGAAAGTGAAGCGTAAATCGGGAACCGCTTGGGGGTGGAAATTAGTCGCGTTGTGTT
The DNA here is from genome assembly GCA_005223375.1 of Amoebophrya sp. AT5.2. Lineage (NCBI taxonomy): Eukaryota > Dinophyceae > Syndiniales > Amoebophryaceae > Amoebophrya > Amoebophrya sp. AT5.2. The sequence continues at coordinate 7,145 of RXOD01005735.1, forward strand.
GCTCGCTCGTTTTCGCGACATTGGTGAGCTTCGTGGAGTCCGTGGATGCGGCAGATGTGCAAGCCAACGTTTTCGGAATCCCGAATCGCACCCCTAACGCAAACCTCACCGCCGACGAGACGAAGGTCGCGGTGCGCAACCTGCTGCGCGAAGACGCCGAGCTTTACGAGGGAATCGCGCAGGGCGATATGTCGAAAGGTTTCTCCCAGTACCAACTTAGTGCAAAACTACAACGGGTGACCGGATGGGTCTATAAGTGCATCACGCGGAGCCCCTTGAGACTTTTCCTCGGAGTCAAGTGGGCGCCGCAGCTCTTTTGCGCAGGATCACAGATGTCGTTCGGTGGCCTACGCGACCCTGGACTACCTGCTGAGGAGTTCTGGGTCGGAGAAGAAATTTTCGATGACGGAGTACTCGAGCGAGAGGCCGAACGCCTCGGGGACAAGTACGGTCACGACCACCTGCTCGGTGGGGAGAAGGACCTTTTCACGAAGTGCGACAGTGAATCAGTCGGAGTAAACTGCGATCAACTCTACGCGCATCGCCAAGGTGTTGACTTCGACGACGAGACGCGCGAGCTGCTCGACGTCGCGGAGGAGGAATTGCTCGGGGAATATCGTCGTTTGCGCACCGATACTGGGTCACATGGAACCTGCCCTACCTTCGTTGCTGAACCCGATGAATCTCGGCGGCAACGACCAATGACGAAGGAGGAAAAGATTCTTTTTGTTCTTGGCGAGGGCCCGCCCGATTTCATCAAGACGTGCATCGTAAAACTGCAGGGCGCTTGCGTAGAGGGGCATAAAGCCTTCCAGTGGGTGCGATCGACCACCACCCAGTGCTGTAGCAGGATCTATGTCGGGTTGAGTAGCTGTGTTGACGAACTCGGATTCGAGGGGTGTTCGGACTTTTTCCTCGCTTCCAGCCCGTTCCTCGACCTCCCGAAGGATGATCCTGGAGGAGATCGGGCTGCCGCCGAAGCGAAGTTGAAGGAGCGTATCAAAGGTATTTTGCGATCTACCCCTGGGGAAGAGCATCTCATTCCGTACGTTGACGACGTGAACTTCACGCTCCAGGGGTTGTGGTGTTTGCTCACACGATGTACCTGGGTGGCAGTTCGCAGTACACAGAGCGGCATGGTCATGTCCCTGAAGAAGTTTCGGGCTGGGAGAGTAGTTGACGCGTTAGGCTGGACGCTTGATTTTCCTCGCCGCTGCCGCGTGCCGTCGCAAGACAAGGCTTCGGCCATCAGGGCGTATAGTTGGGACATGGTAACAAAAAGTCCGCGTGCGCTGAAGAGGTTCCTCTGTAAGATGAACTATCTTCGAGAAGCTTTCCTCGACTACGACGAGGAGTACTTGAAGTCTTTCCTTCTGGACAAGAAGAAGTTCAAGTTACTACGGGAGGACCAGAAGGCCAAGGAGTGTTTCTGTCGGATCAGGAGAGCGGTCAGCGACGCCGTGGAGCTGTGCACCCTCGACTTGGACGCCGCTCGCAATTGGAGGATCTATCCCAGCAAAGAAAACCCGATCCTTCGCTGTTTGCTGGATAGCTGCAGAATTCGGGCCAACGTTTATGGACTACAGTACCAGCGAGGTAAACAACGGACGTTCCTGGCGGCCACGCGGAAATTCGCGAAGGAGCACCAGGAGCGGACTGGAGCGTCGTCCGTGATGATGGAAGTCACGGGCTTACTTTTCTTCGCGCGAGTCGTGGTGCCCCGGCTGCCCTGGGTGGGTATCGTGATTTATCACGATAACACTGTCCTCACCAGTTCGCAGTTGTGGAGTTTGTGCGCGTCCGTCACTACAATTCGTTCCCTCGTCGCGATGACGAGCGAGATCCTTGCGATCTTTGCTGAACGTGAAATATATATGGTACCAGTGAACGGGAGTGGGCATACGCTTGCTGATACTGGATCGAAGATGGATTCAGGAGATAAACCCGACGCGGGAGCGACGTTCGACCAGTTGAAAAAGAACCTGGTGGACATTTTCGGGGTGGGGAAAATTCGTGAAGAAGATATCAAGGCGGAAGCCAGTGTACTGGGAACCGACAAGGAGAAAGGGGTGATTACGAAATCAGCCAAGGATAGCGACGACGAGGAGGAACCTAGCCTGACGCGCGATGACGCGAGCGAACCGGTGGCGAAGGAGGACCGGTCGCTGCGTAAGCCTGCCGACGTCGGCCTGCGCCGCATTTACAATCTGCTCCATTACGCCTCCGTGTGGAGTATCCCGAAAATCTCCTTGCCAATTGCCGAGGTAACCACCGTGAAAGTAACAGTCGACGACTTCCGGGAGAACTGCGATGGACAGCTGTACACGGCCGATATCGCATTCCCCTCAGTCGATTCCGTAACTGTGCGTCCCTTGTACCCGACCGTCACCAAGCTGCAGGCAATGCAGGGCATTCTGTACGACGTGGCTTCCCACCGGGACATTAGTGTCGCGCCCCAGTTCCGGCTGACCGAATTCATGAGCGGGAAACGCTACGACCTGAAAGGAAAGGTTCGTATCGAGGTCGTGAGCAAGGCCAAGCGCTATAATACAACCACAGGGGAGGTCGATGTCAGTGAACTCTGCGGAGGTGTCTGCGACTCGCCCATCATGCAAGGTCGGAGTATCGAGGAGGTGAAGGAGGAAATCAAACACAGACTGCAGAAAGGGCGCGATAAAGTCGACGAGGACGAGTTTTTCGACGCCATGGTGCCGAAACTCGAGAAGGAGCTCGCGGAGTGGCCAATTGCGGGGAGACTCATCCTGCTGCGGCTGTTGTTAATCCTGAGGCACGGGTTCTGGATGGAGGGTCGCGAGTTCCCCACGTGTTTGCTCGGTCAGGCGTACCACCCGATACGAGCGGACGCAAAGTTCTCCGGGTTTCGGAAGATCGTTTTGGAACCTGTCCTCGATTTTATTTTGAGGTTCCACTTGGTCGAGCACCTGCTCGAAGGGCTTTGCACGGTTTACGACGTGGGAATGGGGATTCCTACTCAGCTTTCTGCTTTGTTTCTTGCAGTGAGGAAGTTGAGTGGGCTAGGGCGATTAATCGTTGATGCCACGGCGCTCAATTTACTGTTTGAAGACGCCGCTTTCCCACTGGCCGAGATCGCAGAAATTTGGCGTAAACTCACGAGCGACGTGCGTGCAGTGACTAGGGAGGAGTGCCTGCGGCTAGTCGAGTTCGGGGAAGCTGTGGGTAGAGCCGAGCGTGCTGGGCGCGACGAACCGGTGGCCGGGTTTGAGTTCCGCACCGAACCCACGAAGGACGAGCACAAGAAGCTGATGGAAAACAAGGACATCGGCGACCTGCCCGAGCTGACCAAAGAGGGGACCGTCACCGTCCGATACTATCGGTACACGGACCTTCCCGAATCGGGCAAGGATGGGGATAGTGTGTTCCTGCAAATCTCCCCGCACAGGGCGTTGCCCCAACCGCTGAAGGACGGCAAGCCACCGCAGAAAGTAGAACCGAAGTCGGGGCAAAGGTGGGTGAGCCTCCACTACACAGGGGAGTGGGATGCATTTTTGCGCATGCAGGCGCTGTTCAAGCGGGCGGACCCGAAATGGAACGTCCACCCGAAGAAGCCATGCGAGTATATCGTTTACGAGGTCCTCCCGGAGACCAAGCAAGAGTTTATGACTCTGATCAACAGGGATGGGGGAGTGTTAATCGCGATGAACGCCCACCGGTCCGGGCACGTACGACTTGGACAGCCACGACCTGCATTTCGCTGCCCGCGATGTGTTTGCACAGAAAGAGTTCCAGGCCAATACGCGGTCTACAGTTGCGGAGTCTTGAACAGCGGGGTCGATATTGAAGCTGCTGCACCCCAACCCCCCGGCCAGCGCGGGTCGAAAAAGAACCAGCAGAGTGGAGCTCCGGTTAGTGCTGCTGAGTCCGCTGCTGGGCCCGGTGTCGCTGGAGAACCCGTGCGCGGTGGTGCTGCTGCTGGCAACGCGGCGAGCGCGAGTGGTGAAAAGAAAAGGCGTGGACGACCTCCCGGTAGTAAGAACAAGGCGAACCCTGATGCGAAAGACCAGGGTGCCAGTAGTAGTAGTAGCAGCAGCAAACCTGTTGCCAAAGCAAAACCCAAAGCAAAGGGGAGAGAAAGACTGCTGCCCGACGACGATGCAGAAGAACTACTGTGTCCCCCTGCTGGCGTACCCCCCTTTGGAGGGTTAGACGACGGAGAATTTGACGACGACGACTTCGGGATTGACGGACTCGGTGGGACCTTAGAGGACGAGATCAATTTCGGCGGTGGTGTTGGGCCCCTTCCTCGCCCTGACCCCTTTCCAGTGGACGAGTTCGGGTTCCCCCTCGGAAATGGAGTCACGGCCGGAGGTGTCGGGTTGAACGAAGACCCTGCCAGTTCCGCTCCGCCCGACGAGAACACGCCTGGGGACGATGAGGATGGGTTCGAGAACGTCGTCGAGGATTCGAACGAGGCTGGGTCTATTCTACTCAGCAACGTGAAATACGACAGCAAAATGGTCAAACTCGGTCTCCGCCGAATCGCCGCTCGAAGCGTGGTCGGAGTTGTCGACGAAGGACAAGACGAACTTATTTTCGAAGAAGGGAGTCCTGAATTCACGACTCTGCTTCGCATCCTCGAGCACAAGTTCCCTCGCGACACGGTCTTCACGCCGCAGCAGATTGCTGTACGGGACTGCCGGGACACCGACGTCGCCGAATACCTGATCCCGTACCCTGGCGGGACGAGTCGCGTCCTCCAATTCCGGGAGGATGGATGGAGTAGTAGTGCGGTTCGGAAGTCTCTTTCGTTTCGTGACCGTCGGAGGGAATCTCTTCGTCGACGATCCGTATTTGTACGCATTTTACCAGAACGAGCAGTTCTACTCGGTGGACCCCAAGATGTGCCCGCAGATTCGGAGCGCCATCGAGGAAGGGCAGAGAAAAGAGCTACCGGAGGTCTTCAGCGTGATCGACGCCACCAGCAGGGGACTCTCCGAAGCCACGATCCGCAGTCACGTCCGCGACAGTCTGCAAGAAAGCGGACGGAAACACGGGGAGCGCCAGATCCGCGAGACCTGCGCCAACGCGAGGAGGTTCGTGCTGCAGTTCGGGTTCCTGTTGGTTTACCGACAGCTGGACCAAAAATGGTACATATGGCTCCCCACTGTGGTGCTGGGCGAGATCTGGTACCGCGGGCATAATTACAAAACCACTTCTCCCTGCAGGGCGGTCCTAGATTACGAGCACGAAAGCCGTTACCACATACAGCACGGGGGCCTGTACGAGGTTGTGCTTTCTCTCGGATTCTTCTGCGACACGATGTTGAGGGAATGTGTGGGGATGATCTGTCGCTGCCTCACCTGTTGCAACGCCAAGTTGAAGGCAGAACTAGGCGGACCACCGCGCGGGGAGCGTTACTCAGTGGTCGGAGGCAAGGGTGCTGGACCTGGCACTGTCCTCGTCATTGATTACGTCACGGGCCTTCCCATGTCGCACGATGGGAAAACTGTCATCTTCACTGCCAATCAAGCGGAAAACATGGGGCAGCGGGATATGGCTAAAATTTCGGGCGGATCTGGGCGGGGC
>RXOD01005736.1:0-12708 GCA_005223375.1 Amoebophrya sp. AT5.2
ACATCACGCAGCGGGAGACGATCGAGCGTTTTAGATATAGGAGCTGCTTCGCCCTGCAGTGTTTGTGTTTCTGCCTCCTCGCAACTGTCGCCGAAATTCAGGTTCATTTGCTGCAGGTCCACGGCGATTACGCGGTCGAAATTCCGGGCGAGAATCTGCGTCCACGACCCGGGGGCCGCGCAAAGGTCCACGGCGATACGAGGCGAAGAAGTGGGAGAACCGGGAACTTCTGATGCTGTTAACGGGCTGCAGCGATCTGCTGATGCCGTTACTAGTGCGGCTTGGTTGCGGATCCCCGGAGGTCGACTTACTCGTGTTGCGGATTGGAGGTTTTCCTTTTCCACCCCCAACGCATTCTCACTCTCTTCCGGCTGATCAGAAGGAAGCAAAGCGTCAGCCGGGAGTGGGTCCTCGTCGGGCATCATCAGCGGAGCCGACAGAGTGTCGGGCATCATCTCTTGTAACTCTCTCTCGAACGCCGCCGCGTTGTCGTTCAGCTCATGTAACTCTCGAGCTGAACGATGGCGCGGCGGGGTGGGCGAGGAAAGCCGTGGTCTCTTCGCGTCGGATTCCTCGTCGTCGGATTCTTCGTCGGATTCGTCCTCTTCGTCGTCCGATTCCGAACCCGATTCCGACCCCGAAGCACCAGATTCCGAACCGCCAGACTCCGGCCCCGCTCCGTCCTCCCCCACGGGACCTAGATCTTCGGGCAGATCGGCTGGATGCTGATGCAACCTGCGTACGACCCTCGCTTGTAGGAGCCTCTCGGGGGCACCCGGTTGCGGAGGGTCGTCTGGTGGTGGCGGCGCCCTCTGCTCACACTCACAGCGAGACGGGGAGAGGTGGCGGTCTTCCTCCCCCGTTAAGCCGGCATCCTCGAACTGTAGCAGTTTCTGAGTTTCGGGGTTTGTCGGGAACAGCTGTGTTTCGAGGTTTATTTGCAGCAGTTTAAACGCTGATCTGGCGCGGAGCTTTCGCTCCTTCGCGAGCCGATAGTACACGTCCCGCCGGTCCTTCGTCAACTTACCCATTTTTTTTCGCTCGACGCGCTAACGACCCTTAGACTGGCTCGAAGCAAATACTTAAAACCAAAAGCTGCATGAAAATGTTGAAATGGCAGAAATATGATAGGAAGAGAAAACTAGTATACCGATAAGCGAATGCATCTCTATTGTTCTGAGCGAGTCTACGAGACTAGCCGCACGAGGATCAGTCGATTTGGAGCCGGATCTCGATCTTCTTCTTGTTTCGCACCAGTGATCCGTCGGCGTTTGATTTGCATCGGCAGAGAGATCCGATACTTTTCTGATCACCATCGATCCTCACGCCGAAAACTAAGCAACACCTTCTGCCGCACCTTTCGCAGTGGCCTGCTCGTTTGTTTCCGTTTGTCCAACCTTGAGGCATCCATTGGCATAAATATGATTAATGTTTGGAAAAAAAGTACTAAAGGAAGGGTCGTTGCGTCCGGGGTCCGCTTCCGCAAAAAGGATAGGTCGAGGTCTGGCAAGCGACCGGGGTAGCAGGGCCGCAAAGGTGCCAGTCGGGACTAAAGCCCCATCGATAACCTATTACTTAGTCCCGTCTGTCTCTCGTCTTAGCCTCATCTCGACGGGACATCGACGCTGCACAGCAATCGCGCATCGCAGTTGCTGTACAGCATCGACGCTGCAAAGCAACAGCAATATAAGGTTATGTTCGTCTTTAATACACCATCAAAGCGCGTTCCAAGTAGGGTAAATAACGGAGGTTTTGTTTTTGAAGTTTTAAATGAATAAAGTTGTGGTCGACTGTACTAGAGGAACCAGCAAAAAAATCAGAAGCCAGAATGGAATGATGATTCTGTGTTTAATACAATGAAATCCATGGCGGTGTACGCGTTGGTGTTTATCTGCGAGGGGCGAAAATCTCGCTTCGTCAACTACATCCCGCGGCAAAATTGAAGAACAAACCATTGGATTGAGTCATGCATGGATTTCCATTTTACACAGCAGCAGGCGCCGCTACTGTTCTTACCACTTCGTGTATTTTCTCTTCTCGCACCAGCTGCGCTGCCTCGGCCTTGTGGTCGAAGATGTTGTCGGAATTATAGCCTCCCAACGATGTAAGTAACAGTTTTTCTCCCCATCTAGCCTTCACATTCTCCCCACCATCATCTATGCCGTTATACATCCACTTTCGCGTTCTTCTCGATGTACACCACGTAACGCTCTTTGCGGCGCGCGTATTTCGGGCAGTCGACGTGGCGAATGGACACCAAATTCTCGTCCGAGTCGAAGTTCTCGCTCCACCAGGCCTTCGAGTAGCAGCGGTAGTCCGGCACACCATGTATGGCGCGACCAGCAATGGTAACCAGATCATGTAGCTAGGAGGGGGCAGCTCCCTCAGATCGATGTAGCTAGGCTCATCTGATGGAGCCGCCCCCTCGCAGCAGTCCCCATCGATCAATCCGGCACCTCTGAAACCCCCCCCCGCTCCTTCGCGACACCAGACACCCATCTTCAGACCGACTTAATCGGCTTCGGCACAACTCGCCGCCTACTTTCTTATAATTACACGCACGCCCATTACAACCACTATCAACACTTTCACTATGTATACTCCATCGGTACCGGTACCACAACCACTAAGTACCCCCGGTACCGGTACCACTTCGTCCTCATATCACTATACTTACTTTCTTACCATCGCTGTTATCGTCTCCGTCCTAGCTTGCGTCCAGCTCATCTCTTTGATCCTTGCGTTCGACTTTTCCGAGTGCCTGTCATCCAGCACGTCCGCGATGATGACCCACCTGCGAGCCATGCGGACCATAAGGTCCACAGCAAGCTTCGCCTGCTCCTTGGTGTTGATGTACTGAAATACCGAATTGCACACGACCACGTCCCACGAATCGGCAGCCATGGTGCCCAGGCAGTCGGGGAGAAGCCCCACGCTGAAGTTCTCCTGTGTGGTGAGGATAGATGGAGGCGAGAGATGGCGTTTATTGATTTCGGGCAATTTGACTGAAACAAAACGCACATTTGGAAAGGAGGTGGAGGTCCTGGAGCTGGAGTCCATAGGCAAATCAAACCACCACGGACTGCAAAGTCTAAGTAGGCAAAAATCTGAAAGAAACCACAGCAGCAGTACCCGATCTTCCGGCGGCGCCAGCTGGTTTTGGACGAGTTCGATGGTTTTTTTGGCTCCGTCCACCCCTCCGATGGTGATTTTTCCCAGCCCCACCCCCTCCTCGATCGCCCGCAAAAACGCCAGCACGCCACAACCCGCCTCGAAAACGCGGTCGCCGGGACGGACCTGTTTCTTTGTCCGGTGAGCTACGCAGGTAACCGTAGCGCCGAGATTGGGTTGCAAATGCAGTTTGAATGCAGCTTGCTAGTACGAACTAGCCTATAAAAAAAAGTAAAACAAAGTAAACCATCTCGAATCCACCGGGTACTGAATCTGATTCTGAACCTAAAGGTAAAGCCAATTAAAAAAGAATCAACAATATCTCATCTGCCGACCTTTCCCTGAACGGTGTCTTGCACGTAGTCGTCCCAGATTTGTTTTTCGGTGAGGTCGACCCAGCCCGCGATCTGGTGGAGGTGTCTGAATTTCGCCTCCCGCGCCAACACGTCGAACGCCTCGGAGACCCTGTCGGCGTGTCCGATTCCTGTCTCGTTCGTCGAGGTTCCACTTCCAGCTCCACTTGCACTCGTGCTGATGGTCGCCGCCTCACTTTCGGTTCCGGACGAGACGACTGCACCCGCCGGTAGTTGTTTCTCGCCCTTTTCATCCGAGGATGGGGTTTTCTCGACGACGGCAGCTGCGGAGGTTCCCGCTGTGGTTGCGGAAACCTCGTCGGAGGCCGAGGTTGGCGGCTGCTCTCCGGGAGTTGCTCCGTCAGTACTCAAGGCAGCAGTCGTGGCGGTTCTCCCGCCAGCCCCAAACCCCTTCTGCCCCGGCAGCAGCCTTGTCGCGCGCTGCCCGTAGTGAAACTCCCCCAGGCAAAACCGCAGCAGAAACGGCACCACCTTCTCCGACGAGGACGCCTCTCTACTACTACTTCCCGAAACATCACCTACTCCCTCACTATCATTTCCCCCGGGACAGTTTTCGCCGTTCGTAGTCGTTGAAGATTTCCGCTCGTTGATGACCCGCGACAGGTCCTCCAACGTCAAATCACAGAGCTGCTTCCCCGGCGGGATGTCCACGATCTCCTCCAGCCCAACGTAGGAAGTAGAATTTGGAAGTTGCTGCTCCGCGCACAGCTTGCGGACCGCCTGCGGGTCGAGTTCGAACTCGACCGCCACGGCGTCGCACAGCTCGCGCAGAGCGTCTTGGATCGAACTTTGGGGAATGCGAGCTTCGGAGGACATCCTATTATTTCGTTTCCCTTGTAGTTAATGTTGTAGAAAGAAGTAGTTCTCCAGCTGCCTGCAGCTTTTGCAGCTTTTCTACTTCGGTAAAGCACTTACCCTAACGGATGTTCAACATCTTGTACTTGTTCCGAGAGAAGAAAGTGCAGGCGACGGCGAGACTGCCGTACCTAAAGCACGGAATTGTCTGCGTCTCCCTACCAGTTGGCGTCTACCAGTATCGAGGTGGAGGTGGTAGGAGTAGCTTACATCTGCAATTATGCCATTGCCAACTTCTCAGTACTACAACAGGTCGTAAACGTAAACGGTAAATAGGTCGTGCCTAACTTATGCGTCAGCGGTTCTATCTAGGAAAATTCAATATCGATTCGAGGCGGCAGCGGCACAATTTGGTTACTTTCTTACTTCACCAGAAACAAAGCAGGTATCGAGGATGGAAACTTCTTTGGGTTTTCGATGACTCGGGGGCGGAATAGAGCTATCGATCGAGAAAGCAGATACCCTGTTTGATGAAGATGCCCCGGAAGAAGATACCCTGTTTGACTTTGATAGATCGGGCCGCGAGCACTCGACCGAGGTGGTAGTACCATCGACAACTGCATCGGCACGCTCCTCTCTCATCACGCAACATTTTCATGCTCGTCGCAGGAAACAAAGCCGTTCGAAAACGCAACCGACAATTCATCAGAAGAAGTTCACAGTAGTAAGTTCACAGTTTGTGACATTGCTGCTTGCTTCTGAGACAAGGAAGGAAACCGAAACCGATCATCGGACTCGTCACTTCGCTGCACGCCGACAGGTGCAGGTCTGAGGAACGCATCGACATGCAACTGGTTGCACCATCGCTATCAATCCAGCGATAGAACATAAGTAGATCGACACCTGTCTTCTTGCTTCGGTCGTTGCTTTGCCTTGTCGTTTCCGTTTTACCCATTTGTCGCTAAAAATGATGCTCAAGCTCCCTTCCCAACTCCCATAACTGAACCTCTTGACCCTCGGCGAGTGGACCCCCGGGCCCGAACAATAAATCTGGGAGTCCTGCTTCCCATTTCGCCACTTCCTCCAAAAACCGCTCCGGAAGCGGAGCGGTGATGCGAATCGGTGAGCGGTTTGTGTCCAATAGCCTCTGATTTTCCGAAAGGTCCAAAGTCTGATTTTCGCCTCCGATCTCCAGCTTCCACGCGTGTAGGAAGAAGGGACCCTTATGAGTCGTAGTATTATACTCCCGGTCCCCCACCAAGGGCCACCCGATGCTCGCGCAGTGCTTCCTGATCTGGTGCCGCCGGCCCCCCTCCTTCAGTTCGCACTTCGCGAGCGCGAAAATTTTTGTTCCACTTCCACCCCGTCGAAGGGCGAAGATTTCCACCGTCGTCTGCGCCCGCTTTCCGTCGATGGGCGAGTCGACCAGGAAGAAAATCGGTTTATTTCGCGGGACGTCGCGGTCGTCCTCCTCGCGCGCAGGACCAGCGGACCCGTCGTGCTCGGCAGCGTCGACCTCTTCGTCTTGAAGCTGTAAGTTCTGGCACTCGTCGGCCTCCACCAGCGCCAAGTAGGTTTTCCGCACGTGTTTCTGCCAGAAGTCCGCGCCGCCAAACTTTTTCGCGGCTTCCGAAGTTTTCGCAAACAGTAGCGCGCCGCTGGTGTGGTCGTCCAAGCGGTGCAAAGGAATTGGGGGAGGTGTTCTGTCATTAGGGCTTTGGCCCGCGTGATGTCTCCTATCGGATAGGAGGTACCCATACGCCAGGTTCAGACAGGACATTTGGTTGGTGAGCCTGTTGAAAGGCGTCACCCGGGTGCCGGACCGCTTATTCACGCAGAGCAAGAGGTCGTTCTCGAAGAGAATCGTTTGCGGAGAACAGAAACACGGCTCCAGCGGTATCTTCTTCGCCCCGCGGCGGCTGTGTTGAGCCGCGACGGCGGCCGTCATCCGCTTGTTGTTCGGCTTCCTGTATATCCTTATTTCCTCCGAGGAAAGAACCGAAGCGCTTTTGAAAAGCTGCTGCACCGCCGAGCAGATCTTTGGGTCCGGGGAGCTAGTTCTTTCCGCCCGTTCTTGCGTAGCTTTGGTCGAGATGGAGATGGAGCCCTCGCGAGGACCAACGTCATCTTCATTCAATTTCAATCGGCACGACATAGTATCTTCAGTCGGAGGAGGTTCCGCACTGCCATCCTCTTCCTCAACGCACGAAATATGAAAATCCTTGTTGGCCACCACGAGTCGGTTCCACAGTTCCGCCACTTCCGAGGGCGACCGCCGCAGGCGTTCTTGGCTTCTGGTGGCGCTATGCGGGCTTTTTCTGTGCCTCCGTCTGTCCAGGCCCGCTCCCGCCGCAAGACAGAAGTACTCCTCTTCGGTGAGGAGGCTTTGGATACACGGTCGCGACAACCGCTCGGCCGCGTTTGCCAGCATCTCATGGCTGGAAATAAAGCCATCGTGCGAGGGGTTCTTTTTTTCGAGCCGAGTGTTAGATGTAGTTGTAGTTGGGCTCATCATCGATCTATGATCTATCGACAAAATGCGAATTCTGTAGGGAAGCGAAAAAAACTGGCGAGAAAAAAAACCGATTTGATACTGTAAGTACAGTATGCGAGGAATAGGAAACATTAACAGCGGTTGCCTGCCTAGAACCAACTAGTGCCTCCCTGCAACTCGTGATCGTCCTCTAGATTGATCAGCTGATCCGACTTAGAAATCCCATTTTCGGAAATGCGCTCCGAGATCCAGCCACGGATGCGCTCGATTTGCAGTGATCATCTTTTCTCACAGCGGCATCCTTGTTCCGGCCCGAGTGCTGCGAGCCCGACTGATCAGGCCAAATCGGGGGAAAACAAGAACCTTCGTCAGTTTTTCATCGGCGCTGATGGGCTTCCTCCACATGAAGATAGCCTGGTGTCGTTTGATTTGTCCCGGTGCCGCAGCGAATTTATTCGCTTCTATCTACTCCGGATTGGTTTTTTGGCCGTAGAGCTTCTATCCAGATGTCGGATCCATGATGCGTGTGGTGTCCTAGCTACTTCTCACGTAGCTTTGTTAACTCTCCTACTTGCGGAAGAGGATCCATCACTCAGCGTCAGTTCTATCCTTCCTTCTCGTAGGCTCTCCCTGCCTTAATCAGGTCCGCTTGTTCCTTCACCTTTGCGCGCCACTGGTCGTGCTTTTCGTCCTTGATGTAAACGCGGTACGCGTCCTCCTGTGCGGGCGAGTTTGGGTTCGGGTTGTTGAGCAAATCCTTAATCCCGTTCATGATGGTCACTATCGTCAGTGTCGGTCGCCAGTCCTTGTCCTCGTTCAGGATCGAGAGGCACACCGCGCCCGACGGATAGATGTTGGGGTGGAAACAAACCTTGCCCCCAATCTTCGCGAGGACAACCTGTGTGAAACAACAACATTTTAGCTACAGCCTGAAGGGAACGCGAAAGGTAGAAGCGGCACTTCTATGAGCAGATGAAATAAAAATGGACAAGGTGAGCATGATTAATGGTTACTCTTGCTTCGTCTTTATAAAATTCTATCTATCAATCTACCTTTGGTGGCCTCCCTGGGTACTCCTCGGTGAATTGCATAGTCATCTCCACGACCGCGCCGCCCCACGGTCCGTCGTCCTCCGTTTTGACCCCGCACCGCCACCGCATCATGTCCTGGGAGCCGTCCGCCTTCGTCGTGTACTTCGCGAAGAAGCCAAAGGGCCTCCGCTTCTTAAACTGCACCCGCTCTTGGTGCAGCCGCTTGCTAGCTAGCGTCGACATTTTGATTTTTTTTTGGATTTATTTGACTTAAATACTCATGGCTATCAAAGTACCTATACGTTATACCCCCTACTGAGAGTCGTGAGAGCCACCGCACGATATACTGCTGAAAACCACCGCTTCCGGTAACAGAAAATTCCTGCCAAAAGTCATTCAGATTCATAGGATAGAAGTAGTACTGAGCTGAACTTTTTGCATTTGCAAAAATAAAAATTATGTGAAATACGTACTCGTCGCCGCGGTAGCTAAGGCTAGCGCTAGCCAGTTAACAAATAGGGTGGGTGCACATTTTGATTCCGTCGGCCCTTATTTAGTTTACTTTGCCTCGTCGATCAGCCATTGAGACCACCTTCTATAATTCGTCGGATCATGATTGATCTATCTCAATCGATAGATCCTGCGCGGGAGGTTCTGCTCTTCGGAGCTGCACTTTTGTCGGTGGACTCGTCGGAGTCGGATTCATCAATGATTGCATTTGCTCTCGGACTCGGTTTCTGTATCGGACCCGGCGGCCCCGACTGATGCTGTCGCTTTCAGAAAGAAGAAGAACATGTGGTCGCTAAAGAAGGAGGCATCTCCATCACTTATCGGTTCAGAAGTACACTGAGTGATCGATGATCAAGTAACCGTATACGATTACGTCTAAGTAGGTAGCTACAGAGGACAGTGAGGGAACAGCGGTAGATCGGATTCTTGATCACCACTTCTTCCACGTTTGCCCATCGGGTGCGCTGGGGCGGTCCTTGCCTTCGTAGTCCGCTTTCCCAACCTCGTCCCAGTTCGTCGACAGCACCGTGCCACCCGACGTCTGGAAAGACTTCACCTGTGGAATTATTGGATGCTCATAGTTTTGTTGCTGTAGAAATCGATCCAGTAAGCATGCGGTGTCAGTCGCGAGAAAAAAATTTTGCAATGTGACCACTTGCACTTCTGCGCCCAAAAACAAAAACTGCAAAATAATATCAATTTATCGACGTAAAAGTATATTATAAAAAAATCAGTAAAAAGTAGCCGCACCATCGCCCTTCTGGTTTCGTCGCTGGCGTTGCCGTAGATTTCCTTGAACAGCTTGTTGAGAGCTTCGTCTCCCTCCGGTTTCTCGTCCTCGTCATCCACGTTCTGGTCCCAAGCCTTCTTCTTCGTGTTGGAAGTCGGGTAGGCAAGGGGTTTGTCGTTCAACTTCTTCATACCCTCCTCCCGCCGCAGCGCGCTCCACGTCACGCCGGGAACCTTCTTCAGCAACTTCAACTCGATTTTCACCTGGCGATGGGGATGGAAGCGATAGGACTAGGGGAACGAAAAGCAGGAGATCATATGACATATGAGCACTACTAGATTCATGTATTTTCGCGGAGGGACGATGGATCAGAGACAGACACAGACTCAGACGATGACGAAAAAAGTACTTTATAAAAAAAAACCTTCCCGTGGTCCACGACGCTGCCTGCTGCGTCGATTTCTTCCAGCAAGTTTAGTTGAAGCTCTTTTTCGAAGTCGGTTTCCTTCGCGAACATCGGGTCGGTTGGCTGCCTCAAGTTTCTCACCACCACCGTTTGTTTCTCACCATCACCGCCAAGAAATTCCACCTCCAGTTGCTCCTCGGGTAGGTTTTTGAGGTACACGGAGACGATCACGTGGCTGTCGTTCTGGTACCACTCGTGCCGGATCGGTTTCAGCAAAGTCGGCTTCTCCTCGATTTCCTCGATCTCGATGCCCTCCTCGTCGCTGTGTCCGTTGTCCAGAGACTTCTTCGCAGCCGAGCTTGTACTAGTTTCCGCCGCAGGTCTCGCAGCACTCGCAGTAGTTGCAGTTACAGTTCCACTCGCGGCCGCAGCACTAGAGGTTGCAGCACTCGAGGTCGTAGCCCCCACCTTTGGCAGAAAGCCCTTAAGCGGCAGCACCGACCCCGACTGCGCCGCGGCAACTTTGGCTTGCCACAGCGGTTGGTCGGTTTTGCCGAAGTACTTCATAGCCGCGTCCAGATCCTGCTCATAGAAACACACCTTTCCTAGGGACACATGGAGGAAGTCCATCTGCGGGGCCAAATCCGCCTTAGCAGAATTAGAGCTTGAATTTATCCATCTGGCCCAGCATCTGGTGTAAAATCAGCCCCCCTCAACACACCCAGAGCCACAGAGGAGTGCTTAACGACACTGATCACAACAGGGGGCCCGGGCCCGCTGGGTACTTTATACGTCTATACATGGCCGAAGTTCAAGCAGTCGGACGGGGCTGTCCACAGTTACTCAGCTCCAGCCCTCCAATCCACAAGAGCCGGAAAGGATATCCCTGCAGGACCCGGCTTCGTGCCCCCCGCTGCTGGTATCACTTCGATCCCCGCACCAACAGGAATCGCAGAAGAGAAGGCCAGATTTTACACCAGATGGTAGCAAAGATGAATTTATTCAACCCTTAACAGAACAAGCAGATCCTATCTCCTTCATCTGCTCGTCCACGCTGGTCGTATAGTCGGTGTGGAACAGCTCCAGGCTTTTCTCGAGGTAGGAGCGGGCGAGCACGAAGTGGTTCTTTGTTTCCGCTGTCAATGAAGAAGACCGGCCGCCGTCGTAGAAGGTCGCAAGCCCCTTCAGTTTGAAGAACTGCCAGTGGAGGGACGGATCGGTTTTGATCTCCTCGGAGGTCTCGAGTTGCTGGAGGGCAGCGAGGCACGCGCCATACCGCTCGTCAACGTACAGATCAAGCGCGCGCTCCAGCATGGCTACGGATGGGAGTTCGAACGACTACTGTAGATCCTATTCCTGAAAATGGAAATGGTATATAGAAATTGAATTTATTACTTTCTTACCTAGATAAGTAGGTATCGTAAGAAAGTATTTGCTTCGCGCCTGCCGTGCCTGCGTTTTGGAGATACAGGTCCTACGTAGTGTTGGAGTTTTGGTTTCCGCGTCTACTTCATCTCTCCGCTATGTATAGTGCCGCCTGAGGGCGATGCTTAGAACACCTTTTTTTTTGACTTTTTATAGGCGACGCCTTTTTGATAAATCTCAGGATCATTCGGGATCTATCATCTTCGCTTCCACATGCAGCTGCTGGCATCAAATCAGCGATGGCGACGTCAAATTTTTCGAAGACCGATCATCGATTGATAGGTCATAAGCAGCGTCAATCAATGCAATGGTCCGGCGCATCAAAATCGCGATTTTCTTTCGCTCCTTGACAAAAACTTGAAAAAGTCATCCGCTCCATGCACTTCCAGCCTCACTTTTCCAGATGCCCGTTCCCCCACGAAAGGAAAGTTCTTGCGGTGGCTGTGAAAGTCGCCCAGCAGCGGGAACCAGAAGTCGCCAAGCTGTCACAGGAAGTCGCCACGGACTACCGTCTTGCACTTGCTCCCCGCCCGCGCCCCAACCGGCACCTCATAAACATTGCTACAAAAATTTTTCTTTCACCAGCGCCTTCAGCTTCAGAAAGTCCTTGTGAAAATTCCTGATCCCTTCCGAGAGCTTTTCCGTGGCCATTTGGTCCTCATTCAGGTCGAAGCGAAACTTTTTCTCGTCCAGTTTGTGTGGTTTTTTTTCTCCCATCTTTTTCACCGCGCCCGGGTCCAATTTCCGGGGCAAGGGATCGGCGGAGTCTTCAAGTTCTTGGAGAAATTTCGGCCCGATGGTGAGCTTGTCGCACCCCGCGAGACAGGAGATTTCGTCCTTGGTTCGGAAGGAAGCAGCCATCACTATCGTCTTGTAGGAGTGGGAGCGGTAGTACCTGTGGGTAGAGTGGCCGCGGGATCGGGAAAGGTGACTTCTATAGTACTACGGGAATCTGATGGAAAGCCGAGGGAAACGTTTGCTCATATGACCAGCAAGCTGTACTAGCGCTTCATCTTGGAGTAGTACAGCTGTACTCGTAGATTTTGATCAGATTTATGTAGTACTCGTAGATTTTCCGCACGGACACTACTCCGGGGTCTTTTTCCCCCGCGTAGTTTTCGCTCGGGTTCGCCTTCTTGTACCAGTCGAGTATCCTGCCCACGAAGGGCGAGATCAACGTCGCGCCCGCCTCGGCGCAAGCCACCGCCTGGCAAAAACTGAACAGCAGGGTCATGTTGCAACGGATCTGCTCCTTCTCGAGGATTTCGCAAGCTCGGATGCACTCCCAGGTGGACCTGAAGTATAACATTCGAAGATGAACTGGTACTGGGAAGATCAACTACAACTGGGCAGCGATTCCACACCCACGCCCACAGCTGCTCGACGAGCAAAACCAAAATCAGAACTACTTATCAGTACCCGAGCTTGATGAGGATTCTTGTCTTCGGGTATCCTGCCTTTTCGTACATGCGGATGATTTTTCGGGCTTTTGCGACCGACTTCTCCGTGTCGAAGGAGAGCTCCGCGTTTACCTCGGTCGAGACGTAGCCGGGAACCAGCTTCAATATCTCGATCCCGAACGCCACCGCCAACTGGTCGCAAATCTCCTCCAGCAGCGCCTCTTCGTCCTTGTTGCCCTAGACGAGGTGGTGGAGATGTTGAAAATAAAACTAGTACCGATAAACACTATCGAGTCCACCTCCTCGGGCAGTGCTGTAGCGAAGATTTGCAAGATCTTCCGACTGGAGGAGATTTGCGACCAGCTATGGCGG
>RXOD01005737.1:0-12708 GCA_005223375.1 Amoebophrya sp. AT5.2
AACGTCGCGTATTTGTTTGCGGCCTCGACCAAGATCAAGACTAGCAACGGGGTCGACATGCTTGCGGAGGAGTCCGCGGAAGAAAGCGGATGGCTGCTAACGGCTGCTCCTGGCGCAGGTGAAGGAGAAGAAGCTCAAAACGGCGTTCACCCGCTGAATGCCAACGACGTTCCGCGGGGCCTGCCCGCGTTTGGTGACCTGCCCGTGCTTCCTGGCCATGAGCTGGTACCGAAGAACTGGCCGCAGTGGAAGAAAGGGACACGGTTTGACCAAAAACGCGACCAGATTATCCAGAAGATGCAGCCGCCGAGCAAGGACTTAATCATGCTGAAACGCGCGGGGGTCCACTTGATCCCCTACCGCCTGTTCGGGCCGGCGCCGAAAGGCGAAAATGTTGACCCCCAAGCACGGCATCTTCTCTCGCCCGCGCCCTACGTAGAGTACCTGAAGAACACGATTTTCAACAGCGGAGAAATTGACTTACTAGTCTCCGACATCTTGGTGTACACCGACGAGAAGCCGAACAACGTGTTCGACGGTGCGTTCGAGCAAGACATGCGGAACCAGTTCTTTCCCCAGTTGAACGCGAAAAAAGTGGTGCGCTGGTCGGGAAACCAAGACGCCGTGAACGAGGTCGCGGCCGCAGCTTTTGGTAACGTTCAGGAAGGGAAGCTACCCAAATCGCCGGTGATTTCCGCGACCCCTTTTCCCATGCTCACGGCGCCCTCGTTCCGGGAGCCCCAAACGAAGAAGAAGCATGACTCTCTCGGCAACGTCCCTCTGTACTTCCCGAAGAACGTGGACGGCGTGGAAGTAGGCCCGATCGGCCTGGTTATGCAGCACCCAGCGGGCGAGACGGTTGAGAACGACAAGAAGGTGGACAGCGATACGGTTCAGAAGATCCGAAAGCGGCTTCACCGTGAGGATGATCTTTCCCTGGACGGGCTGATCTTCGTGGCGTTCGGCACCCAGGGCAACGGATTTTCGAAGGAAGGCGTGCGTTTCCTCGTGAGAGAGTTGGTGAACGCGTCCCCAACGAATTTGGTGTATTTGGTTCGTCCAAAGCTGCTCCCCGACCAGGAGGGGGGACAACCGGTAAGCGCGGAGGCCAGCGATGCATTCTTCCGCTCTCTGGAAGCGGACGCAAGTGCGCAGGGCCGGCTCCTCGTCCACGAAACGGACAATGCGCCGCAGCAGGAGATCTTGCAAGCCTTCGCTCCAGGCGGCCGCCACAACGCAAAGGGACAGTTGAAGTTTTCCTTCCTCACCCATGGCGGCGCGGGGAGTTTGAGCGAGGCACTCGGGTTGGGCGTTCCGGTCCTGTGTCTACCACTGCTCAACACGGATAAGGAACAAGCGGACAACTGCGAGAGGCTCGCCCTTCAAGGCATGGGCAGAGACCTAGGGAAGCTGACGATGGTGATGTCTTTTCGGGACTTTGTGGCGCCGATTGTGCATGCGAGTCCCGATGGAAACAAAGGACAGTGGATCAGAAGTGTGTTGGTAAGACACGCCACAGAAGGTTCGACCCCGGGACACGACATGCAGCGGTATTAAAAGATATATATGATCGCAGCAACCTACCTCTCAACGGATAGTAAGAGAGTAAAAGTTGTATACATAGCAAATAAAGATTGAGATTCATTGATTTAGTTTTTTTATACCAACTCCTACTCCAACATCAACAGGCCCAACGGCGAACCCGACCGCAGGAAGGAGCTCCAGGACCTGGACGATGTCTCGACGCACCACCAGAAAGTTTTGCGTACGTTCTATGAGCGGGCGGCGAGCTTCCGTGCGCCCGCCGGGGAAAAGCTGGCTGAAGATGGCGCGAAAATGCAGCGAGCACAGCAGGCCGCAGAGACCGAAGGCGCCGCCTTCGATTTCGCCAGCTTTGTGACGAAAAAACAGAAGGAGTGGCTGAGCAAGGCCCAGTTACACTTCTCGATTGAGCAGGAAGGGGCGTTCCCCGGAGACGGTGTCCTGGAAGCGGAAGCGGCGTTGCTGAGCGCGAGCACCAAGATGCGGCAGAAAATCCTGGAAAATCTGCGAGCCAACCTGGAAAAGGTGAAAATCAACACCCTGAATCGGGACGAGCATGTGGGTCCGCTGCTGGCGAAGTTTGCGGAGAATTCGGTTCCGATTAACGGCTGGAAGCCGATGGAGGACGTGGATCGTCTGACGGCGCGTATGGCTTGGTTGAGACTTCACGACTGCGGTTTGTTCACGACTTGCCGTCGCCGGCGTTCTCGTTCAAGTTGGGGAGAAAGTGTCTATAAGTCTACTTAGTTTGATTTTTCTTGCCTGAGCCTGGAGCTATGGGGGTCGCCCTTGCCGTACAACCTGATCATCGTCGATGAAGGGGCGAAATTTTCTCACTGGCCGTCCGCGGCGCGAACTCCGGAAAATTGAATCCCTGAATCGTCCATGATCCGAGCATACACTATTTTGAGTTACCAACGTCGCAATAGTCAGCACCCGTAAAAACCAAAAGGGGCAGTATGCTTATGCTTTCGACTTGA
Organism: Amoebophrya sp. AT5.2; assembly: GCA_005223375.1. Taxonomy (NCBI): domain Eukaryota; class Dinophyceae; order Syndiniales; family Amoebophryaceae; genus Amoebophrya; species Amoebophrya sp. AT5.2. Next base: position 2,523 of record RXOD01005737.1, read on the forward strand.
TTGGAGAAACCGAACCCCTTTCGGGTTTGTCATATCAATCACTCCTCAACATCGTCCTAAGAAGTATCCTGTTACTTAGTTTTACGATACTTTGGTCGGTGGATTATTTCCTATCGAACGTCGAACTGGCTTTGGGGATCGTTTACATCGTTCCCGAGCAGACTTCGCTTTATTCAGGGGATCACCTGCTCACGTCTATGAGGCAGAGGCCCCGCCTTGATTTATTAGTCATTCATGCCTTTGAAAGAGAAAGTTACTACACAGCGAAATCGAATCCGGAGAAGACCGGGTCGATTGGCTAGAAGGCTAAGAGTATCTGTATCGGATATCAGGCGCGATCTTGGTCGTTCCTTCGCGAATTCAAATAGCCGCTTTGGGAACTGTACATAGCCAGTGCCCCAGCATCAAGCGAAGCTGAGCAGCAGCAGCCCCTGATAAAATACTTGACTCCACGCCCCGTGCCAGGAGACCCTTGGCAAATCCAAAAAAAGAGCTTGGTGTTCCTTTGCTTCATGATCCAAAGCAGCTTTTCATCGGCATGGAAGCTTGACTATCAGCTCGTGATCCACCTCGATCATCTTCGTATAACTATAAGGCTTTAAAGGTTTGATGTTGAAGTTGATCAAAAATCGTATGGTATGCTGCTCTCCATCGCCTGACCCTTTTGTCGTGAACGTCGACTGGTTCTATCATCGCCTTCCACAATACGAATACCATACATTGGCAGGGGGTATAATGATATCGATGACTTGAATCTGATTCCGCAGATCAAGAATCGGCATACTCGCTACGTCGGTACATTGGACTCTGGGTCGTTCTTCGCGAAGATTTGGCCTGACTGTTACTAGGTATTAAGAAGCAAAGATGACTCATAGACACAATACGATGCCGGAGCTCTCAACATCAGCCCCCAGGCCCAGCGACGACGCCCCCAGGAGCGAAGATGACGACGACGACCTTTTTATCGTCCGGGTCCCGCTGAGGCTGACACTAGACGAGCACGAGCCCCTCCACACTAGACGTGGCCCCACACGAACTCAGGAGGGTAGTACTGCTACACTAGTCCTTCGCGAGCAGTACTACCCTCCTGAGGACGTCCGGGGGGGATCAAGAATCGGCATACTCGCTACGTCGGTACATTGGACTCTGGGTCGTCCTAATGTACCAACGTAGCGAAGTCAGGCCGAGTAAATACTTCGCGAAGATTTGGCCTGACTGAAAAAAGAAGCAATAGGCAATAGCAAACATGACTCATAGACACAATACGATGCCGGAGCTCTCAACATCAGCCCCCAGGAGCGACCACGCCCCCAGGAGAAACGACGACGACGACGACCTTTTTATCGTCCGGGTGCCGCTGACACTAGAACTAGACGAGCCCTCCCACACAACGACAACTAGACGTGGCGCCACACGAACTCAGGAGGGTAGTACTGCTACACTAGTTCTTCGCGAGCAGTACTACCCTCCTGAGGACGTCCGGTGGGGGGATGGCCGCCTTTCCAGCAACACCGAGGTATACGATTGTGGCCGCGTGATGGTGAAGGAGCTGTTGGAGATGAAGAAGTTTGGCCGTGTTGGTGAACCTGAACTACATCGAGGAACACCTCCTGCAGAAGTCCTTGTAGAGGAACCACAGCGTTTTGCGCGGATTCTGGACCTCGGCGCGGGGACGGGAATCTGCGGCCTGGCGGCTGCGTTCTCGGGCTTATTGCGAGAATCCGGGAGAGTTGTATTGACGGACCTCCCGGACGTCCTGGAGTCTGTGATCGTGCCCAACGTGCGGGAAAATTTGAAGCGATGGCGCGGTGCCGGGGAAGCGAGGGAAATCGGAAATACTAACAAATTGGGACCTCGACGATGGGAGTTCGCGATGGACGTGGACCTCGGCGATCGCGCGAACGGTCGTGCTACGCAAAAAATCCACCCGGAACACAGCAGGGGCCTTCACCGTGAAGAAACTGATAATCAACATCCTCGAGCCAGGTTCTTCATCGACTGCGTTCCGCTGGACTGGAACGCAAACGCATTTTCCGGAAAAACGATTTTGGACCTGGTGAATGAAGAGGAAGAGACGAAAGAAGAGAAACAAGAGGTTCTGGTGCTGGGCAGCGACTGCGTCTACGCAGCGCACGAAGTGCCCGGGTTTTTGAACGTTCTGAACGCGATCCTTGAAGAAGTGTCGGAGAGTAGGAGCAGCATAGCGACAACGACGTTTCTCTTCAGTCTTCAAGTCCGAAGCGCGGAAACGAACCGGAAGGCGGTGGCACAATTCCTCATCGGGCTGTTTGAGCTGTTGGAAAAGTTCTCGAAGACAAAGTCGTCTACGAAGATGGACGAAGGTTGTGGGGGTTCTTCATCTTGTGCGGGGGGAGGAGGAGCTGGCACCACCTCGCCTCGCCCACCTGCGCCAGCACCAGAGGTAGAGGACGCAGCAGTACAACCCGAAAAACCTCCGTTTTTCGCGGTAGAAAATAAATCCACCGGTACAGCCTGGGACTTTTCAAGGCTTCATCAGACTGACGGCGCAACAGGCAGCAGCAGGAGCACGACGACCCTCCTCCAGCTGGGCGGAGAAGCGCTTGCGGGGGCTGGGAGAAAATTGGACTGGGATCATACGAAGGATTGCGACCGCATCAGAATAGGCGACTGGGTCGTGACCGAGCGGTCGGCGCGGGCAAAACAAAAGCGGGCGGGCGTGCAAGATTACATTGCAGTGCTTTGCGTGAAGCCGAGAACGGGCTAGAAGGTGTGTGAGGACTATATTGACATTTTTGACAATGATACGAAGACTCATGGTGCACATGGACATGCGAAAACGAATGACTATACAGCGACAGTAGCCGAACGAAAGTCACTGCGTGAAGTTTAGTGGTGAACAAACTGCCAAAGCCAAAATTATGAACAGACCGCCATCGGGATCAAAGGCCCGTGCATCGGATCGTCAACACCATGACCATTGGACTCAGTCTATAGGTGTGTTCCTGCGTAGCTTCTCGTTCTCATGGATGGAACAACGCCACCGGCAGTAGAGAAAAATGCTTTCTAGGGTCGCGACTCCTCTCTTTGTCACGGTGTCCGGAGTCGTCGTTGTGTTTCGACTACTACCGGACTACCACCGGTTCTCGCGGCCGGAAGACTCGAAGTCGATTTGCTTCGCTAGCAGTGGGGGCCAGAGCCAGACGTCGTCGGCTTCGGCAAACGCAAAGGCGACCCTGACGCACCAGATAATTGGGGAACCAACAACAGCTGCGCCTGCCCCAAAAAAGAACGTGGGCAGTCATTGGCTGGGAAAGATTGCCGCAACACTGAAGGGCATTGCATCGGGTGATGCGGATGGAACGAGCAGGACGAGCGCCCCGCGCCCGAAGCCGTTACACGTTCCGAAGCATATGGCGGGACCAGATGGTAAGTGGTCAAGTGGTAAGTGATTTTTTGGGGGGCTTTTTGGGTTCCCTTTTGTCGTTCCTTAAGAGCGGTCAGCAGTAGTTGGAGGAAAGCCGCCGCTTCGTGGTCGGCAGGCTTGGCACTCCTGCACCCTATAGCTGACAACCAATCTCCACCCCAACCCTAAGCGTTTCCTTTTGCCCTGCTTTCAGGACTATCACCATTGTACTACAGTAGTCAGTAGCTTCCCCTTGCCTCTCCCTCGAGACGTTCACTCTTTCATCTCCCTTCCCCCACAATGGTGCATCTCTGACACCGCCCGGGTGTTTCACACCCGGGCAGGGTTCAGAGCGCCTTAACGCACTCGCCAGCGCTAGGACAATCCGCCACCTAGTGCAATCCGCCACCCAAGGGAACCCATTACACAGTACTTACCAGTTGGCCACCTACCATCTGGTCCCGTCATAAAGCAGCACCTCCGGGACTACTTGGCGCGGGCTGTGGTGGCCAATCACGGCCATTGCATTTCCCCCTCCGTCGGGACGCACGTCTGTCACGACTTCTTCCGCCTGGTCACAGAGAGACAAAGCGACGGACGGCGACAGTTGAGAACGGATCCGACCACGTGCGCGACGGTGGTGGGCGAGGTGCTGTGCAAAGTGAAGGCAAATGGTACGCCCTGTTTATGTCACGACGTCAAGAAAGAGCCCTTTTACGACCTCCCAGGGTGGGACTACGAAGCAATCAAAGCCGGAGCAGGAGTAAAAACCGACGGAATAAAGAAGACAACAAGGAAAAGGGTTCTCGCAACATCGGAGGAACCCCGAAAAAACATCTTCGGAGGTGAGGGAGCCGGCGGCGAAGGCCGCGCCGCCCCCGGAAGATCATCTTCACCAGCTCCGGGAGCCGCGCGGCCTTCGCCGCCTGCATTTTCATCCAGCGCAATCGGTGGTCCCGGACTCTTACCTCCGGGTCCGTACCGCCGAAGAGCATCGAAGGACGAGCCGAGCGAGGACCAAGCCACGTCCTGTAGCGCGTGCAGTAGTTGTCCCTGCGAGTTCGTGGTACATATGAACCAACATGATAGAGCTGCTAACTAACTAGTTCAACATGTATGAACTGCTTCAACGTGGTTCGCGACGCGCTCCTTCGACCAAGTGTTCATAGCTGCTTCAATCGATTCGACGCTGTTGATCTTTTTCTGACTCTTCGATGAGCATCGCCACACGACCCGTCACCCCCATAATGAAGCATCTCCCGATCATAACCCCCGCCCGGGTGTTTCATCGACCCGGGAGGTAGACTCAGAGCGCTGGCCATGCTAGACCGCCACGACCCCTCTGACAGCAGCCCCATCGCTCTCCTATAGCCTCTAACAGTGGCAGCCCACTTAGCAGCTGTGCGGTTTATAGTACAAAACGCCTCGATGCTGTTCAACTACTTCAACGTGGTCCGCGACGCGCTCCTCGACCAGGTGTGCCGGATCTTGACGAAGCGGCAGCTAGAAGAGGACCACACAAGTACAAGTACAAGTACAAAAAAGCCGTTTTTGCGGGTTCTGGCCATCGGTCTCGGCGTCGGGTGGGTGCAGCTTAGAAAGAGCCATGGATGCTAACAGCAAGCGCAAGGCCCAAAATACGCCCGAAATGCGCCCTGGAATACGCCGCGCCAGCAGACCCTAGGCCTCAAATGCTTCAGGGAGGTTTCTCGTGAAGGTGCGCAGCAGTCGGGTCAGCGTCTTCGAGGAGGCAGCAGATTTTTGCTTGTGAAAAAAGTCCTGCTAGCCCTAGTTGCAGATGCAGCTTTACAGGCTAGCGCTAGAAGGTGACGCAGCTTGTCCTGGGAGGCTCCTGGCGTTCTGGACTTTGTTCGGCCGATGGCTCTTCGGACTGTGTAGATCCATGCGTGGGCGCAGTGCTTCATCTGATTGCGCTCCGCTGGCACGTCGTGCTTTGGCTCTATTTTGACTGTATTCTGGCTGTATTTTAGGTTTATTTTGAGGCCACCTGGTAGCTGCATCTTGGACCTCTCTAAGCAGCAGACGCTGGCCAGGATAAGCCCGCTGTTTGACATTTTGACGGTAGAGCTCGACGCGGGCATGGTGTCCGTCGCGAAGCGCTTTTACGGCCTGCAAAACACGATAGATCTGGGCTGGAAAGAGGAGGCGGAAGTTTTGCCGTCAGTACCAGTACCTGTAGACAGGGAGGGAGCAGCAGCAGCAGCAGCTCCTACTTCCGCAAAAGTAGAAACCCCGCCCTGCAGCGCAGATCGCGGCCGCGTGCTGTTGAAGGAGCTGGAGAGGAAACTGTTCACCACGCCGGCGTCAGCCTCTTCAAGCCCCACCTCATCCACTGCAGCGCCACCAGCGAAGGAGCATGATCCGAAGAGCAAAAGCCTTCCCCGCCCTCCCCCCGCCGCCGGGCGCAACCGCGTCGTCGTGAGCGACGGACTCGCCTTCCTCGAAACAAATTTTTCTAAAGTTTCAGCTTCAGGAGCCAAGGGCGACGTAGCAGATGAGTTCGACCTGATGCTGGTGGATTGTTTCGACCCGCTGGGCTACGTCCCGCAACCTTCCTGTGCGGGCGCCCGGTTCGGCAAGGCCGCTTTTGGGGTGCTCAACAAGAGGTGGGGTGTGCTGCTGCAAAACACGCTGCCGCTGACGAAAGTTCGGGTGGAGAGCGGGTTGAGAAAGGCGGGGGTTTAGAAAGGGCCACGGATGCTAACAGAAAGGCTCAAAATACATCCGAAATACGCCCCGGAATACGGCACGCCTTCAGAGAGACTCTAGGCCTCAAATGCTTCAGGGAGGTTTCTAGTGAAGGTGCGCACCTGTGTCTGGGTCCGCGTCGTCGAGGAGGCAGCAGGTTTTTGCCTAGGTCAAGAGAGTGCTAGTCCTAGTTGCATCTTCACAGGCTAGCGCTAGGTGGTGCTCGGCTTGGCTTAGCTTGGGTCTTCGATCCATGCGTGGGCGCGATGCTTCTGATTGCGCTCTGCTGGCATCGGTCGTATTTTGACTGTATTTTGGCTGCATTTTGGCTGCATTTTGAGTGTATTTTGAGGTATTTTGACCGTATTCTGGCTGTATTCAGAATGTATTTTGAGACCACTTGGTAGCATCTTGGTCCTTTCTAAGGGGTGTTTCGGAGAGTGGCGGTGCAGACCGTGCCCATGACGCCGAACCTGCTAGTCGTGGCAGAGGCGGCAAGAAGCGCTCCGGAACATTAAGCGCTCAGGAACACTCCCGCCTTTCTCAGCCCGCTCTCCACCCGCTGACGAAGGTACGGGTAGAGAGCGGGCTCAGAAAGGCGGGGGTGTTTCGGAGGGTGGCGGTACAAACCGTGCCCATGACGCCGAACTTACTGGTGGTGGCAGAGGCGGCAGGAGGTTCTTCGGCGTCATCGTCGCGATGAAGCCTGGGCTATATGGGTTCCACCTATGGTGCTCGAAAAATGGGTACGGGATCCACATCCACCTGCTCGCTCAGCCGGAGCACGCGATTTGTCTGATGGGGCGGAGGCCCTCACGAGGAGACGAGGGCACGCGCGAAAAACGAGTGTTTGTTGATTACAGGCGCCATGCAATGTCTTTCAGTGTTTGATGATTTGGCCCCATATGGGGGGCCAAGCCGTCGAAACTCAGGGCGGCACCTGTCCGATCCGATCCGAGCACGCCTGCCCCCGATGACTGAGTGGCAAAATCCCAAGACCATCAGCTCACGTTCCCGCTACTTCCACTTCTCCGCCACCAACCGTTGTTCTCGTCAAAATTCCTTAAAAAAATACTCTTCCAAAATTGCGGAAATTCTGGATCAACACATGAAGCCGTTCTGAAGTTCTTGTCGCTGCGTTTCCGCATTTTACACTCCACTTCAAATTGGAATTTGAAGTTTATCGATTTCTTCAGTAATGCTGTGCTTGCACTTGCAGCGCCGGTCGGTGTTTAGAATTACTTAGTTGCGGCTGGCCAGAGCAAGGCATGTACATGCTGATGCTTCAGTGGTCGTCGAGGTCGAATCGGAATTGCAAAATGAAAATATTCGATGCCGCGTTTCTTCGGTAAATCGGATCGCTACTCCGACCATCATGTGTAGTTTCGTGCGTTAGCTCCTTTTCTCGACCGTCAGGATAACGAAAGTACTTTAGGTAGCGACACCACCACGAGAACCAAAGCCATGGGTGGTTCGAAAGCGTTGAAATCCGGCAAAGGGTCGTCGGCGGTCGCGAAGACGGGCAAAAAAGAAAAGCAGAAAGCAGCGAAAGACAAGAAAAAGGCGAAGAAAGCGACGATTGCACCAGCTCATCAAGATTTGAAGGCATCGTCGAGCAATAAACCTACGAATAAAAGTACTTCTAGTTCTACTTGTGGTTGTGCTCCCTTTTTATTAAAACTTCTAAGACAAAAACAATGACAAAACCCCACCTTCATCTCTGTCTTGAACATTCTTTCACTTGTCTCTGAGTGAACTTGCGCCCAAACTCACTGCATCAGGTACTTCTTCTACCAAGAAAAGCGATGGCCCCCGGGCATCCGCGAGTGCGACGATGCGTGTTTCAAAGAAGTCATCGAAGGCCGATGCGCCGAAATCCGCCGCGGGTGCAAGTTCCTCCAGTAGTACGAAGAAGACCTGCGGCGCTCTCCGCAGCAAGATGAAAATGATTCGGGGCACAACTACAACTTCAACTTCAACTGCCGGCGGCGGCAAGGATAAGGATAAGGATGAGCAGGACGTTGGTGGAGAAGCAGAATCAGGAGGCTCTTCCAGTTCTAGCAGTTCGGCGTCGAGCTCCTCGTCTAGTTGCAGCGGCAGTTGTAGTTCGAATTCGAAAAAACCCGTTTTTTCGGAAGCCGACGGCCCGAACGGGGTCGTCGCCGTGAAGACAAAAACGTCCTTGATGAAAACCGATCGAATCACCGGGGCGGAAAGTAGCAAGAAGAGCAAGAGGCCTGCGACTTTTTCCTCTACCGTCGGAGCCGAGGAATTTTGTGAGAAAGTAGCAGATGGCGCAGAGGCAGCTGACAGCAAGTGTGCAGCAGCTCCCGCTGCTGGCCCTCCGCCTGCGAAGCGGAGCAAGAAGACCGTCGAGAATGTTGAAGCTGCGGCGCTGGAGGTGGGGAAAAGCGGACACAAAGGCATCAAAGTGTCGCGAAAAACAAAAGAAAAGGCTCATACTTCGGGCAATTCGAGTTCCGCGGCCGGAACGAATACGAAAAAGTCCGAATCCTCCACCATACTAACTACCACGAAGACCGTAGCTGCATCGTCCGCGACTGCGAAGCGGAATTCCTCGAAGAAAAACACTTCCACTTCATCGAAGGCGGTTGTCGGAAACGGACGGACTCCTGCGGCGCCTGCTCCTGCAGCTTCCGCCTCCTCGATAGCGAAGCCGCCGACGGCGCCGATCTACAACACTTCGACAACGACACTGACCCGTAGCACACATTACATCCACATTGAGCCCTGGACCTTCGACGACGAGTTTTTTTTCGGGCACAAGAAGGCCCTCAACGGAGGGAACAACGATGAAAATGATGGGGAGGCTTCCACGGACAAAGACGAGGATTCGGACGACAACTCCGAAGGATGTGGAGAGAAAGAGGATCATGTTCATGAAGACGCCGGCCGCAGGAGGTTTGGCGATCTGTGGGCAGACGACAGCGACGAAGAGAAGTGCTCTGCCTCAGCAGATAAAAATCCGTCCTCGTCAACAGCCGGTCCACAGCAGGAACAACCGGGAACGGAACAAGCGCAGCAGCAGGTCTACCGCATCGGCGGACGTCGGGCGCACCAAGATCAAGACCACGATCCGCACGGTGCGACGACGTCCGATGGCAGGAGGTTTCAGTCGAGACCCCCGAGCACGTCGGCTTCCATGGATGACGATATCGGTAGAGTGGAACAAGACGGCTGCAACTTCCCAACAACATACGAGAAGCCGGCTTCCACCGGACCTTTCCGGCCGAACACGAAGAGCATGAAATCCTCCTTGAGTTGGTGTTCCAGTTCTGCAAAAATGCGTTCGAGCCAAAATGTCCAGCAGGTGTTTGTTGCGCGCGACCGGGAGGACCGGGACAGTCCTTCCGCTACAACATGTGGTTTAACATCATCCTCTTCCTCCACCGAGGGCACCAGTAGAAATTGCAATATCCTCCATCGGGTGGTCGACCATCCGCACCTCCCGCCGTTTCAGATGTCTCAGACAGCCGACAACCGGAATCTCACAACCACCCTGGAGCGCATCATTCACGACCTGGAGGATAACAACGAAATCGATAAAAAGAAGAACGATGCGAAGCATGTCTTTGTGGTTAACCTGGAGTATACGCAGACGAAGGATTATACGGACCACGAGGACTGTTTGGGGGTGTACACCAACGTCAAGGAAGCCAACTGGGCCGTGGTGGATTTTTTGGACAAGTGGAGCTACGAACCCGCTATGGTGGGACCAGATGGTAGGTGAGTAAAGTGGTATAGTGAAGATTTTTTTCGCGGGCTTTTTGGGTTCCTCTATTGTTGTTCTTGTTTCTAAAAAGCGGGCGGCGGTAAAAGTAGGAGCAAGCGCGGCCTTCCACGCCAGCCTAGCAACCTTGCACCACCACACAGCTATCTAAGAAAGGCTGACGAGAAAGCTCCACTCTAGGTGCCTCCTTTATTTGCCCTGTCTCCATACTGTGCTCTAGCACTAGCACTGTTGATTATAGATGAAGATCTAGCTAAAGCTACTGGCTTTCCATGGCCTTCTTTTCCTTCCCAATGGCTCACGGAGCTGACGCCTCTCCTCCAAACAATGGGGCATCTCTG
>RXOD01005738.1:0-12707 GCA_005223375.1 Amoebophrya sp. AT5.2
CCAGGCCCACGGTAAGCACCCCAGTCAGCTGCCGCCATATGGGCCGCACAGCCGATTCCGGGAGCGTTTGCTGCGGTGGCGAATAGGTTCCCCAAAATTTTTTCCGGGAGCCTTTGCGGGGAAAGTAGCAGGGAAGGGCGGTGAAATACAGTAATCATGGCGCCGGACGCTTGATGGGTCATGACCAGAAAGGGCCGGATTCTGGAATTTCAATTTGTATTTTTAAACCTAGTACTGCAGGTTTTTCGATGATTTTTCGACCTTTAGGAGATCTACAGAAGAAAACCTACGGAAGGTATTTCGCCAACTTTGTTTTATATTCTATCACCATCGGGCAATATTCATAGTAAAGCCAGTATCTGTTGCACCCTTGCGTGGATGCGTGACCGTTCTTCCAGCTCCTTCGGTCTAAAAAAGGCTGCGATCATACACCAGCTGCAAAATTCGATTTTAATGGGAACATGCGTGAATATCGTTGATCGTGCATCGAAGCGCAAAATTGGTCTCGCCTGATTTGCGCGTCGCGCTGGTGGCGTCAGCGTCAGCCTGTCTGTTGCTATGAAAAATCAATGAAAACGCCTAATTCGGCGTCAGAAGCGCTGGCAGTATAAAACTCTCACTCTGCTAGTGCTACATCACGACCTGGCCGTCCTAAATTGCCTTCAACAGCAACACCTAAAATCTCCACCGTTGTTGCCGTGAAGGAGTTCAGCCGGGACTCTACCTTTCGATGTTCCCTCGGCCACAATGACTGCCGCAACTCTCCCATCCTCTACCCGGTTCGGAGTTCCCCTCTGCGTTCCAGCCGTACCGAGACCGACTACTTTCTTCTATACAACTTCTTACCACCCCACTTTCCCCGTACTGCTCACGACTGCTTTCGTGTCTTCGTACGGCTGCAGTGCTCCGATCCACTCGTCCACGACCGTGCTGCTCTTCCGCAGCATCGTGTACCACTGTTGCCACAGATTCACCTCTTTCACGCTCTGCTGTAGGCGGTGCCGGACGAACTCCACCGGGAACATGGCGTACAGTTTGTCCAGCAAATTTTGGATCGCGTCCCCCAACTGCAGCAGGTCCGGGTGCGCCTCGAACAGCACCGGGGACTCCTCCTGGAACACGTTTTGAATCAGGGTTTGCGCCCGGATGATGACGCGCGCTTCGACCTGGAGGAGCAAGGGGCACTTTTGCAGAGCGCATCGCAGCGACTGCTTGCCACCGAACACGTCGCGGTCGACCATGGTGCGGAAGGCGGCAGTGAGGTGCGGACCAGTGGCCCGAAGGATCTCGGGGTGGAGCTCGACGGCGCGGTCGATTTCGTCGGCGGAAAGAATCTTAAAGCTGCCGAGGAGCTCGAGCTTCAGATCGCGGACCCACTGACTCACCTTGCCGAGGCGAAAGACCCAACTGCCGGCGAGCTGGTAGCCAGGAGCGACGTCCTGGCGCTGCAGATACCTTTTCGAGTCAACGACGGAAAATGTTTGCGAACCGCTTGCATGCCTTTTTGCCCCATCGATCCTCCGCTAACGTATGACGTTTCTGTTCGTGTTGCAATCGCGAACAACTACAACTACAACTACTTCTCCTGCGAAGCCAAGTTAGTAGACCTACACCTACCGTCTCGCAGCGACATCCCCGAACTCCGTTCGCAGGCGGCTAAACAGCTCGAAGACTTGCTCGTGAGTGTCGAAAAGCTGGGGCCTCGTGAGTAGTTCCCTCTTCGCTGGATCTATGTCGTCTTCCTCCGCTGATCGCGCCGGTAGCGGCTTGAAAAATGCTACCTGTCAATTCGAGTCGTACGCGATGGGTTGCTTGTTGTTTCAGGCAAGATCAAGATTCCTTCGCCCTCTCCGAATTCATACGACTTATGTTAATTTTCGATTTTCGTACACAAGAAAACGGCTCCCACCATCGATTTCAACACAAATTGACCATCAGCGCTCCCTGCGAGCTTTTTATTCTGATTTCTCCCGCCGGGAAGTCTTTCAGCCGGATCTGCACGGCCGTCAGGTCTTCCCGCGTCTTTCTGTGCCTCACTATTGGCGGCTTCAGTCGCTCGTCCGTCTTCCAGCATTCCGTCACGTGCCATACCCGCACGTCGTCCGGGATATTGTCCGTCAAGTAGCACAAAAAAACCGTCACCGGCTTTGCCACTTGCAGCGTGTACTGCGCGGTGTCGGTCGTCGTTCCGCTATTCGTCACGTCCTCGTAGGGTAGTTGCAAAAAAGTGTAGTCGTTGAACGCGTCGAAGGAGCCGAGCATCAGCAGCTGGTAGTCACCCACGTGCAGGTGCGCCGTCTGCCGCTCGAACAGCTCCTTCATGGCCAGTTTCTGCTCGTCCTCGTCCTCCAGTTGCGGCTCGGGCTCGGGGTTTTCCTCGAGCTCCTCGTCCCTCGCGGCCACGGCAGCGGCGTCGTAGTCGGGATCCGTGATGCAAAACGCCGCGTCGCCGAGCTTCTGCGTGTAGTTGACGAACAGTCCGCGCTGCATGGTCACGGAAAAACCGTACGCGCCGACCTTGCAGTATACCAGCGGAGGACGGACCGCGGCGCCACACCCCCGCAGGGCTGCGTGGTGTTCGATAGTGGAGACGTCGTCTTGATTTTTTTACAAGAACGAGAACGAAACAATGATCTCAGCGGTGATAATATATGTTTGTGAAGCGGCCACAACACGGTCAGAACCCAACAGCGGAGGGAAACCCACCTTGTAATTTTCGCGAAATGAAGATCTTCGCAAGAAAAAGCGCCAGCCTTGCGATTGATTCAGAAAACAAATGAATCGGAGTCGGTTAATTGTGCTTATGGAAAATCTAGTCCGAAGGAGAACAAGAAGACCCAGTACTGGTCGTGCCTCGCGGAAAAGTTTTCGCAAAAACCCGAAATCTGCCGCCCTTCCAGAGGTCCACGCGCGGCAGCATCATCCCAATCTCTTCCGTCCATTCGGAGAGCCACGGCACCTCCGTTTCAAGTTCGTCTTCTTCCGCGAGAACCGTTCGGTAAAACAACAAATAAACCGTAACCGGGTCCCAGCACACCAGCTCGCACGAGGTCTCCTCAAGCCCCTGCCCATCCTCGCGGTACTGGTCGGGTTGCAGGTAAATGTAGTCTGAGGAGAATTGTAAAGTGAAGAGTGATCCACAGAGCCAAAAATGGATCAGATTGAGTTCTTGCACTCCGCCTCGCACCACAAGAAGGAATTTGCTTCGATCGAAAGAACGAGATCTAGATCAACCACGAAATTATTAGGAGTCCAACTCCTCTCCTGATTGAATCACTGATTACTTTTCAGCGCCGAGAACGCTCCTAGTCGTTTGAATAGGTGGACTTCCGTGGCCTCCGGGTCTCCGTCCCCGAAGACCGCGTCTTTCTTCCGCAGGTCTGGGCACACGCGGTACTGCACGAGCGTGTTGTCGTTCACCACCCACACGGGGCCCAGCATCTCCTTCAGTACCCCGTAGCTGGCCCGTATCGTGTCCGGCGTCAGGTAAAAGAGCGGTTTTGCCGTGAAGAACTTGTCCTCGCCGACGGTCACCACTTTCAGCTTGCGGTCCTCCGCAAACTTCCCCCCGCCCTGCCGCAACTCCCACGGGAAGTGCTCCATATAGTTCTGCGTGGGGTCGAGAATCGCGCGCCCGTCGATTGTCTCCAAGTTTCTGATGACGATTGGTGGCACGCGGACCAGCGGGATCTTAGATGTGGGGGTCTTAGTGGGCGTGATCTGCCAACGCTGCTGCTCGTCAAGAAGCATATACCTGAGCACAATCGCGGACTTGGATACATATCCATCCTGCGAAAATGAACGAATACGAAGATTGAAAACAAAGCCGTACTACTATTGCAATACATAACGGTTCTCGGGACTTTGATTTCCGGCGGCTCGTCCAGGGACTTCCTGACCTTTTCTTCCTCTTCGAGCTTCTCGCCCCTGGCCTCCTTCTCTCTCCGTTCCCGGCGCGAGGACGGACTCTCGAACTCCGGCCCCGGCCCCGAACCCACTTTGGGTTTCGGGGGCACGATTTCGTCCTTGACGTACACCACCTTGTCGTTGACTTTGCATCCATCTATCCTCGTGTATGTCCCCTGGAACGCTGACCCGTAGGTAGACCGTCCGAGAACCTCCACGCGCTGCGGAACGCAACCTGATGAAAAACGAAACGAATGTTATCTACTGACCTTCACGTTCACGTTACACTTACTTACAGCAAGCACTATAACATTGAATGAATTAGCATCATACAACATACGTCGAGTCGAGCAAAATAAAAGAAAAAAGTACTTTGATGCATCACCCAAAAGACGAGCGGCTTTGCCTTCAGCACATCCAGAAGCGCCTGCCAGCACTTACTCCGCGTCTGCTGGTTCAGAGTCAGAAGCTTCGGCGACCGCGACATGTAGTAAAGCGCAACGTCGCGGCTGCCGAGCAGCTGACCCCACGCCGCGGCGTTGTCTTGGATCAAGGTCGGGTCGGAATACAGTATGTTGCCAGACTGGAGTGAGTTGTTGTGAAGGTCGTACGTACGGCGCGTTTCGGTTCCCTTGCGCAAAGAAATTTATAAATATAGTATCATGAGGTTGAGGCTTACTTGTATCTATTATTATACGACAGTGAATGTCACCTTCACCGTGGACGACTTGTATCTATTGCATAGCCACAAGTCTGCTTTACTTATAGTTATATATACTTACCCTCGAGAGTGCGTTAGTGATCGGATCTCCCCCGACCGCCTTGGTCCATACTGGCAGCGTCTTGTCGAACTGGTCTGATGGTAGCTTCATCAAATCAGGATTCTTCGTCGTTGCGTGCCTGTCATGAAAGTAAACTGAATTCGCTTTCCATTTTCTTTGAGTGCCGGAAAAAACCAACTCCAAAAGTGTCGACGGCGGAGGAACAACCAACACAAGCTCGAGCTGCAACACGGGAACCGGCAAACTAGATACCATAGCATAAGTGACGAACGAAGCGTGCGCATAAAAAAATAGTATTTATAGATGAAGCATATGCTTACATCGCCATGTCGCTGCTGCTTCGCTTCATTTGCGTGACGGTGCTCGTGCCCCTGTCTATGGCCGCCGCGAACGTGCTTAGCACGCTTCTGTTCCGCTTGCAATGCTTGTGCTTGGTCGCGTTCGTGTTCATCTTGAGCCCGGAAAAGCTGTCCCCTTCCAGCTGCACGGCCAGCCGTCCGGGAAGCTCCGCGAGGAGTCTTACGACGTCTTCCTTTTCGTGCGGCATGAGCAGCTCCGACAGGTTCGCGACCACGCTCAGCGGTCGGCCCAGCCGGTCCTTGCACTCGAGGTCCGCGCCATCCTCCAGCACCAATGCCGTGATCTGGTCGAGGTCCCCGGCCTGCACCGCCTGCACGAGAAACTGGTTCACCTTCCGCTTGTCTACAGCCACGGCCGGAAAGGAGAGAGACATCCGGAACCGCGTCGACGGCGCGGAAGGGGTGCGTCCCATCGACATGATCGTGCGATCGATCGATCGATCAATCGGGTGCTGGAGCTGTTTCTGCTTGTTCGACGCTGCTTCTGCTTCTGCCTTCCTCGGCGGCGGCGGGCTGTGCTAAATATAAACCTCGGGTAGGAACTCGCGGCAAGGCCGCTACGACCTCAGCAAGCAGCTGCCCGCGTTGCCGAAACTATCAATTGAAAGCAGACGAGGACGACAACGAACCCCTCGTCCGCAGCTGGGGCCCTGGTTGATTTTGCGGTAGAAATACGAAGGCATAGATTTTCCGAAAACGTGCGGGCCAGTCGGGTGAGTCGAATGCGAGAAAGTAGCCGTCTAGTTACAGCGCGGAAGGGGTGCGTCCCATCGACATGAACGATCAATCAAGCGCTGGCGCAGGTGCCTATGGCTATGTATGCTGCACGCTCGAACAATATCAATAAGTCCTTCCGATCAGGAGCTGTGGCCGACGTTGCTTTTGCGGGAGTGGTTTGCCGAAAACACGCGGATCAGTCGTTCAAGTCAGTGAGACGGGTGTGAGAAACGTGCTGCAGCTCGATGCTGGTTCGTCTACGGAAAGAGCCGTTGAGATGCTGATCCGGTTGCCGGAGCTGCTTTCCCCATTAATACTCCACGTGGTGTCACGCATCGCACAGAGGCACACAGACTTTCCGCGTGGTGGTCCTTCTTTGTAGACGCTTTCCTTCGCTATGTACCTCGAAACCTGCGGGATATCTCTCAGCTGCTCACGACTCGAAGATGAGGAGCATTGTGTTTGTAAGTACAAAGTCCTCTTGCGCTCGGATTTGGTTTTCTATTCGTTTCGTAGCCGCTCCACCTCCAGCTGTTTTGTCATTTGTTGAGAGGTTGAATTGTCAGCAGCGTCGCGATTCTCCAACAAATTCCTGTTGACGCCATCCTGCAACAGTACAGTCTGGTTAATACCATGCCAGTCGTCGCAGTTGCAACAGTGCCCGAGCGGAGGCCTCGGCGCTGCTTTCTCGGACCTCGGGACAATGCCCCGCCTGAAAGGAACTGCCAGGGTTTGTGGGATCCACAATGCGGATTACAATTCTCCTTGAGTCTGGAATTCTGCCATCATACACGGTCAAAATTTGAAAAAGAGCACTTATCGTGTATCTACCGTAAATCAAAATCCACAATGAATTGGCTTCATCTAATTCGTGCGTCGCGCTGGTGGCGTCAGCCTGTCTATTGCTACGAAAAGTCATTTAGAAGATGCCTCAATGAATTCGGCGCCACACGCGATCACAGTAATAATAATAAATAAATGCAAACATTTTATAGCACGAGTCATTCCACTCCTTTCTCGCCTTTGTTCAAACGAACGCGATGACCGTAAAAGTAATATCAGAAGCCTCGAGCAATTTAATCTGTAACCCGCAAACCATTCATTCCCAAGGGAAGCTGGGTGCCATAAGGAGCCCGACTGCGGGCGCGGCCCCTCGATAACAATAATGCCAGGCAGACTGCTTAACTCCATCGCAGTTTCTCGCGCTTTTTCTCGCACCTCGCGAGCAGTACGAATGTCCCCGGAAGGAGCTGCCGCAGTTCGCTACCGCCCGGGCCGCCATAGGAGGTCCGCGCGGTCTGAAACGCGGCGCAGCCAATTCTGTTTGCGATCCGGCCCACGGCGCCGCGGTCTGCAGACTGGCGCGAGCGGTCTGGTCGCTCGGGGTGGGTCGTGCTCGAGGTGGAGGTGCGCCCTCATTTCGAAATGCTCGTCCTTCGGGAGCAGATCAACGCGCATGCGGCGTGACGGGAGAGTGAGGAAGAAAACTAAGCCCACGGCTTTCGGTTTCGGACGGACGAGTCTCTCGACCACCGCCACAGTGTGAGGCTCGGACCGGGACGCCGAGCGTCGTGCGCGAGCCGTCGCCCCCGGCAACGAAGACCGACCCAACCGTGGCCTTCGCCCCAGCGATGCGAGCCCCCAATGATTCATCACATCTCCTTCTCCACTCTCCTGGCCATCCGAGTCGCAGCGCGAAAGAGCGACGGAGGCACGCGCCTCCAGGTGGCCGTGCGGCCGTTTCCTTGCGCCTCCGATCCGGGGCCGCTACCGCGTATGGCTATGGCCAGAGCGTGGCGGGCCCTACCTCCCTCCCGGCACCGGCTATGCGGACGCTAGTATCACCATAAGGCGCCAGGCCACCGCCAGCGCAAACTCGAAGGACTGCCCTTCCTTAGGTTCTGCCGTTCGCGGGATGTTCCAGGGGTGGTGGAGACCCCTCCCACAGACCCCCCCCTTGACCTCTCATGATAAAAGGTGGCTCTTTACTTCGTATGAGGATAGCCTAATACCATTATGCCCTCGGAGCAGCGAAACAAGAATTTATTTATCACTAGCCTACCCTTATACGAAGCACAGCGACGTTCTTTACCATGCGGGGAGGTTGAACACACGCCAAACCCCAGTCCCTACGGGGCAGCCATTAAAAGGCGAAGGCCACAACAAGGGACGCGTCGCCCGGGATGGTGTTGGTGTTGCGCATGAGGTACAAACTTGGCGGCCTGTAAAATGGTCCTCGCTTGGCGCTAGATGCGCGGCGAATACATGGTTAGTCTCGAGGTTCGCGGACCTCGATGAGCAGAGACGCGGCCTCAGGCGGGGAAAAGGTCGTCAATTAATATGATCAAAGGGGCAACAAGGTGACCAATATCACGGGAGCCACCGCTGGAGGGCGTCATTGTCGGGGGCGGTGTAGCTCCCGCACCGTGCGGGCGCCGTCATTAAGCAAGCATCCCGGCCTGGGGTTTGCATTTTGATCGCGTTCGCGTGTTCTCCCCATCCCCGGTCGAGAGACGACCGAGAAAGGTGGGCCCTCCGGTCCTGGAACTTCCAGCGCGTTGCCATCCTCCTACAAAGTGGAGCGAGCACGAGAATTAGTGGGGCCATGGTCCCCCTCAAGTGGGAAAGGGAATGGGATCCGTGCCGCCTGGCTGGCGCAGACCAGGTCACTTCTATTGTGCAAGCCCGACATGAAACTCGGGCGCAACGCGTTCGAGTGTGGGCCAGCATTACCCGAGCGACCTGACTACCCGCCTCACACTGCAGACCGAGACCACGCTGGCCGCCTATGGCGGCCCTGATCGCGAACAGCGAAAGACCCCGCGACAAGGCGATCGCACTGCGGGTGAGCTATACGCAACAGCGCAAGAGATGGCGCCGGCGCCCCGGCAAGGCGCCTTGCCTGGCAGTATTGTGACCGAGCGGCCGGACGCCTTATGGTGCCCGGCCCCATCCCTTGTCTTTATTTAGTTTCTCAGTCATTTCCTGGACGTATGCACAGAGGTCTTTCTTCCATGTCAGTCTGGCACGCGGTCGCTGTAGTAGCGATCCATATTCATTGTGTCGATACAGTATGTGTATGAGTCGGGGGAATTTGCAGAGGCTAGTCGTTTAACGCCCGTCGTTTAACGCGCACATTAATCTATGGAGCTAACTACTGCTGCAGTATGAGTATGTCCCCGAATCATAGGTGTACCCACAAGCAAGGCTCCCCACCCAATCGCAACCGCTACCCCTCCAGCCTACGTCGAAATGGGCTGCGACTGCAGTGCGGTTGTTCCTTCGATGGATTTTCCTTTTGTCGGAGCCGCCTCCGTTATCCTATGCACTCCACCATGTCTAATTGTCTTTGCAGGCCACGTTGCAGTCATCTCCCCCATGTTCCCCTCCCTCTAGATTGTTGCAGTATACCTTGTGTCTATCAAACAAATGGGTGTAGTCCGCGTCACACACCTTTGAACCAGCCTGGGATTCCGCCGCCCCTCCGTATTTCATCGCGGCATGCATTTTAGGCGTCCATCCCACGAACAGCGCGCCCTTGGTTGTGTTCAGAACATTCACGTCGGGGTAAAAAAGCCCTTGATGATCCAGTGTCGGACTCCAAATCTCCCGGGCAAGCTGGTTCTTTAGGGAGACGGCCTTCTCGTCGGAGGCGGGCGCGACATCGTTTACAGCAGCCCTTTCACCAGCGTGTTGCCGCACGCGTTCTCCGCTGCCGGAAGGCAAATCCTGCAGCAAACGCGTATGCGAGCACAGCTCTTCCAAATCTTGTTCTCCGTGCAGTAGAGACCTGTTCATTAGATAGCCCAACAGCAGCGGCTGCGTCAGCATCGCGAAAACGGTATCACCATCACCGCACGGCTGCCGCTCCGCGTCTTCGCCCTCCTCCGTTGACGCCGCTCCACCGTTCGAGCGCCCGCTGGAGCAGTGCAGCCTTTCGCGCGCCTTCACACCTTGGGCGTGGAAAAGTCCGGCCATCGGGGACACGTGAAGACACCGCGGAGCGACGGTTTTGCGGTGGCATTCATGGCGCCCAAGTGCTACGGTGAATGCACCCGGCCCGGTTACGTCGAGAGGCCCCTTGCCGTAGTCCTCGCGCGCCGCGTTTTCCATCTGCTCGCGCAAAATGTACAGCAAGGTGGGGTTGCGTGGGTAGCTTGCAAGGACGGAAGTCATCAGGTTCACAGAATCCGGGGATGAACCGGGCCACTTTCTGTCGAAGCACAGCGCAATTTCGCCCGGGGCGAACTTGTATTCAACAGTCGAGATGAACGGACGTGGGCCGCGGCCTCCAATCCTTCCTGGTCCGCGGATAGTGGCACCCGCGCCCGCGGTGGATGTTTTCGTTTTCCTATTTGGGCGGAGGAAATTTTCAAAGACGCCGCCCGCAGCAGCAAGCTCGCGCTTCGAGAGTCCAATGTTCGGGATATTCGCCTTGGCGTCCATGTAAAAGCCGCCGCAGTAGTACAGAATCGCGACCCGCCATACATCGGCACGAACGGAGCGCGGGTTTAAATTTCTGTATGCCGCGCGTAGCGTGATGCTGCTCATTGTGTTGCTAGTTGCGTCATCATCGGAGGTGGCGTTGTTGAAAAGTGTGACGCTATCATCGTTTTCGAGGAAGTCGCTGATGAGGTCAATCGATTTGTCCGCCGCCGCGTGGTCGAAACACGTCACCCGTGGCGTGTTTGGAAAAAGAGCAGCTCTGTAACCCTTGATGTACTCGACGGGACAGCGTGGCGCGACCAGAAACACGTTCTCCTCCGGTACGATGCGCTCAGAAATGTCTTGCTGCAGTGTCGTTTTCTCGTTCGGACAGAGATCGGCGAGTGACTGCAGGTCGTTGGCCGTGGATGTTGCGACATCTGCGCTGCTGCGCCAATGGTCGCTCGCGGCGTTTCCCACCTCCCCGGATGTTTCCACAAACGCCGTCGCGGGCGAAATTGCTGTGAACGCCCTCGCCCCATCTTCAGCCGCAGAACGCGATACCTCCAACGAGGACGGCGTTAAACGACTAGGAGCCGGCCCCCTTTGCATCGCCCGCGCACCGCTCCGCGACGTCCCGGTGGCTTCCAACTTGCCTGGTTTGTAGCCCTCGTCGCGAAGCTGTCCTGCGGAGAATGCGCGGCTATTCGCAGCGAGATACGTCGTGGCGCCGTGTAAAGTAGAAGTAGCCAGAGAAGATGCAAAGCGAACTAGCCAACGCCATGCCTCCGGAAACGTCGCTTTGGAATCCAACGTAGCGGAGGCGGCGTGTGCCGCCGGCTCCGCAGCCTTGTGTGCCTTCGTTTCCGTGCCCGCTGGTCGCGCCATGTCCGGGGGCTCGCGTTGATCCCCCGAGCGCGCCTCCCGAAGGTAGATACCATTTCGAGTCATCCTTTTTTAATATATTCTTTTTTTTTTTGGATTAGGTGGCTTTTTTTCTTTTTTAATCGTCCTGGCGGCGTCCAGGCCCACGGTAAATACCGACTACCTCACGATGCGAGGCCGAAAAATGAACACTCATGGCACCGGACGCAGGACATGGGTCACCCCCTCCTCTGGGACCGGAACATGCCATACGCGGGAGACGGCAAAGCCGGGCACCCTAGAGGAGTCCACTCCTCGCTGGATCACCTGCTGCGCAGATCCCTATCTTCCTCGTCTCTGTCGCTATATGTCACGCAAAGGCGGCGACTTGCGAGGAATGCCACGACCAAAATGCTACGAGGAATGCCACTTTTTTAATATATTCTCGATAAGCATACACTCTTCAGAACCAACGGATCTACGGCCCCCTACGGCAGGAGGCGCACTCTGATTCGATTACTGCTTTCAGCAAAGCTCACCTCGCTCAGGCTTACTGCTTGTTCATCAATCCTAAAAAATGAGTGCTCCGTCCCTCAAGGAAAGGAGCAAGACTTCCTCCGCAGGCACTCCATGGAGTCTTACTCTACACGCACTCTTGAACAGTGGCCGGGCCAGAGCCGCTGTAGAAGGCCAGCGATAAGATGAACGTGGAGCATATCTTTAGCGAGAAAAGGAAGATTGCTACTGTGGTAACTGACCAGTGTTATCCTGGCTTTCGCTTCGAGATCTGACATTTTTCGTTCCTGCATTCGGGTTGAATCCGACGCGGGACTTTACCGCGCTAGCTTCGCTTCATTCGAGCGACCTGGTTCACCAACCAGATTGATAAAGTTGTTTCGATCGATTCCGCGCTGGAAAAAGCGCGTTTTGACTCAGTACGCAATTACTTAAATTTGCAGGCGATGTCCCATCCAACATTTCATGTGTGCTGCATTGCTTCGCAAATCGATTCCGCCCCCAAGTGCCCGCCGCACGAGTGCTGCACGGTGGTATAACATTTTGCTTGCTGCGGGTGCGGCCTTCTGTCTTCCTGCCTCGCAGCACAGTTAACGGCCCCGCCCGCCAGACGCCACCGCTTCGCCCGGACCACCATCTAGCGATGAGCCAGGCAACACCAGCGACGCCTCGTCAACAGATCTGCCAAAATAGCCGTCGCTTTCATGCGCCCCAGCAGGGGGCCTGCCGCTTCTCGGAGGCTCCGGAGAGGTGACCCTCTTGACGGCGTCGGCATCGCGACGCAGCATCGCAACCAACAGTTCATTCGCGGCTTGCGTTCCGGTTCCCGCTGCTTGTTTGCGCTCCAGACAAAGCTTTTTCAGGGGTGTCATGTTCCGCAGCTGCTCTGGGAAAATTTTTTGCAAAAATTTCTGGAGCTCCGCGACCTGGCCGTGGCATTCGTCGCCCTCCGCGGGAAAGTCGTCGTTGAGGCATACACTGGCTGGTAGACCGCTCGGAGAAACTTCTGCGTCGACCCATCGGGACAGCGTGGCGAAAAAGGCCTGCACGTTGTGCAGCTTTCCAGCAGGACTTTCTCCTAGGAGTGGGGTCACAAACCTTTTCGCTTAGGTGCCCCAGGACCTAGCCGACTGACCGG
>RXOD01005739.1:0-12705 GCA_005223375.1 Amoebophrya sp. AT5.2
CTCGCCGACGAGTGCTCCGCGGCAGCGGGAGCACTCGCTGACTGTTGCCAGTCAACGTGGGCCGGGGGGTGCTGGGGACGGGCGAAATAGGCAGCACGTCCAGCTACTGGCTGACGCTTCCGACTTCGCTGCTACGCTGTGGCACAACCTCAGTAATTCTGAGACGATGCAGTCAGTGGCCGCGTCAGAAACAGTTGCGGCCGCCACAGAAACCATAAAAAATGCCGCAACTACCACGGCCGCGGCGTCCGCTTCCTACTTCGGAGGAGGAGGTGAGCCCGATCGTGAAGCGCACGATTCGACTGCGAGCGGAGCCGCGCGTTCCACGGACCATGCTGTCTCGGGATCGGAGCGGATCCACGCGGGCAACCAGCATTACACGCCGTCTTTCGGCGGCGACGTCGGGAGGGCTTCGTCGCGTGATTATGCTCGGCATCTTCATCGCAGGGTAGCAGGGTCCGAAAATGTTGCACGCAGCGGCCGAACAACTTCCACTTCGTCTGTGGACGACGACGGCGAAGTAGTAGTGCCCCCACGCACAACTACATCAGCGTCAGGACCAGGAGCAGGAGCTGCAAGCTCAAACTCTTCGTTTCCGATCGGTCAGCTGAAGAGTTCATACAAGAAGGCGAAAAAGCAGTTTAAGCACTTCGAGCGAAACTACGTGCCAGACCTGTATCCGGTGGTCGAAAAAGTGTGGACGTCGATGTGGACGGGATCCACGGGATCCTCGGCATCAGCTTCAAATCCGATGCTTCCTGGTGCGGGGAGAAAGAAGAAGAAACGCGAGGTGGAAATAGAACTAGAGACTACAGGTACAGCCCCGTCGATCACGACCAAGTCTCAACGTTCTGTGCAAGCGCAAGGTTTGCTTCGAGACGAGAGAAAGCGTTCCGGTGCTTATCCTCCCACGACGATGAAGACGAGCCCGAGCGCACCAGCTACAGCCTCAGCAAGTGCGCCGACACCTACAGCACGAACAGCGCCGACGACCTTTGTTCAGTTCCAGGACCGAGTTCGCCACTCGGCAGTGTTTGGGAATAAAAACGAACATGTTACTGAAATAACTACACTTCGCCCACACCTACCTCCACACGACGGGAAACATCCACATCTTCAAGAATTTGCCGATCATGGTGCTGCTCCCGGCGCCGGCCCTGTTATGCAGATGGATAATTTCCGCGGGTTTACGGTCCCAGCATTCGAGGATGGGAAAGATGAACAACTCAAAGCGTTTGCCCATCATCGGAATTACAACAAGAGCCACGATTTCGCCTCCCGGAGCAGCAAAGGCAGCTCACTGCTGGGCTTTGAAGATGAGGAAAACGACAACGACGACGAGGGCGGCGAGCAGGACCACGGCGTGGCGTTGTTTTCGCGAACCAGCAAGGGAAGCTCGATGACATCTCGTTCTCGCGACGAGGAGGTGGCTGATCATCACCCTCGTTCCTCCGGTGTGTTTCACCCTCCAGGGGCAGGAGCACCAGCAGCCGTCGTCGAACACTATCGAATCGGTTCGTCGTCCTCGAGCTCCTCAGGAGTTATAGGCTCTGGCTCTGCTCGTGCTCCTGGTCGTGCTGGCGTGAGGGATAGTGTCAGGAAGAAGACCTCCCAGGATTCTAGTTTTTACATGGGCGACGACCTCAGCGAATGGCTGGAGAAAAACTAGCTCCTGACTTAGAAGACGAAGAAGCCTTGAACGTAAACTCGCTCCTGGTCCTCGCTTATTTATTTCCAAAAGTCACACTCTCGAGAAACAGCAGGACGATGATCAGGCTGAAGAAGGCGCTTCATCGTTCTGTTCGTCATTCTCATACTTCGAAAATCGCGGAAAAAGTTCTCCATCCAACTTCGAGCCGTTGGCCGCTCAAGTGATGACGAGGAAGATGAAATCAGCGCCTTATGTTCTATCAGATTCAGACAAAACAGCTCTATCTCGATGTGTAATTTCTGTGACGGAAAACGATCTATCCTCCTGGGCTGTGCTTCGCATTTCTATTCATCATGAATTTTCAACATTGATTCCTCACCTTCCTGAAGCAAGATCAGATGCATCGATGAATGTCGGACTTTCGTGCTCCCGGATAGCTGCACGTGCACTAACTAGGAATGAAACACAAAGAAAGAACATTTCTAAATCGCAGGAAGAGGAACCGGAACTGCAGCGAGGTAGTCGCCTAGCGAACGGTAACGGAAACGGATATCATTGATAATAGACCGCAAATCCATCGGTAGATCCATCCATCGCATCCTCCATGTCGAGCAAGCAGGCGCGCAAGCTGCAGCAGCTACGCGCGAAGGAGCGCGAGGAGCGGGAGCTGGCGGAGAAAGCTGTTGGTGTTGAAAATAAACAGCAGGTGGAGGAGGAGGTGGATGACGAAGAAAGTCCGACTCTCAAAAATCAGGATCAAGATCCCACTGCCGCCGTGCATGGAGCCACTGCCAATCCCAACCAGAACCGGCGAAATTTGTTCGCAGCCATGCTGTCCTCCTCCGATGAAGGCGACGACGACGATGACTCTTCCTCCTCCGACGACGGGGACGCCAAGGAGGACGAAGTAGAGTCCAATGCGGGTTCCACCGCCGACAAGAATGTCCTTGCGGGGGACACGACCGCTGCTCCTCCTCCGAAGATAAACGCGGCATCGAAGAACGCAAAGGCGAACGTCAAAAGTCTGGGCAAGGAGGTCGACGACGATCTGAAGGCCCTGGACGAGGAGGACAAGCGGCTTGGAATCGACACCGCTGCGCTCGCTGCCGCGGCGAATGAAGAGGGTTTCAGGAATCTGGAGGGGGGAACAGGAACTTTGAGTTCTTCTGCTGCATCCGCTGGTCAATCGTCCTCGCAATCGGGGGCCAACACGGCCGAGTCGGCTTTGACGTTCCACGCCGTTCTGGAGCGTTTGCTGCGTCTGAACCGCGGCAACTTCTCCCCGGACGCGGAATACAAGCGTATTTTTGGCGACGACGAGAGCCTTACCGGTTTGACGTCCTCTTCCGGCCGGGATCAGCAAAACAGGGACCAGCGCACCCGGCTGCTGCACGTCGCGGGCACGAGTCGGCAGGGCGTGAACTTCCGGAAGATCTGGCTTAGCAACGCCACCGTCGAGGAGGTCGGCCCCACGCGGCCCGACCCGGCGCAGTGCGGCAGCTGTGTCTTCTCAAAGATAAAGACCACGACCGGCTGGGAGGCCGGGCTGGGCCTGGAGGAGGGGAGCAACAAGGCGGAAAACCTGATGCACGAGTTCGCGGACATCGTCCGCATCCAGGAGCTGGGGATGCTGTTAAGTTGATGAAGTACTACTTTTTTCTGCATCTTCTTGGTGGAAGGATGGAGCTTTCGCGAAAGGAAACTTTACTACCACTTTCTCCGCTGATCCCGCGTGTAGGTATTCAGGAAGTGGGGCAGCCATGCTGGCTCCTTGTTGAAGCATGTAGACTGCTGTAGGTCTTTTGGGTCGTGTCGCGATCTCCGTCTGCTGAAGTTGTGGTCTCGTGAGTATCCGACGAAAGCTTCTGCTGAGTATTTTCGGCAAGAAGTGGTCGTGCTAGTTTTCGATCGGTGGAGACCAATACGAAAGGTCGCACTGCGTTACATCTGTGTGGCCAGAATTTATTTCGCGAAAGATGTGCTGCTAGTGCTAAGTACCAGAAGATGCTTATGCTTTTCTTTCTGTAATGCTGGACGAGTTTCTCCGGCGGCAGTTTTTCTTCGTGGACGGGTTGGCTTTGTACGGGGAGCTTCTGCGCACGCGGCAGGAGTACGAGCAGGCTTGGACTGTGATCCGCCGTGCGCTGTTCGTGTTCGAGCTGAACCTGCCCCCCGCGCTCCAGTTTCCCGACGTGAACAACACGACGAACAACACCAGTAGCGGTGGGGCAACAAGTAGACCGCGGCTCCACATCTCGGCGTACCCGCTGTTCGCGCGGACTCTGTATCTCTACATGCTGCTCCTGGCCGGCCGGGGCCTGTTCACCACCGCGGCGGAGGTGGGGAAATACCTGTGGCGCCTCACCTACTCCACACACCTGATCGACGCGGCGGTTGAGTCGGATCTAATTCCGGTGGTGGACGAAGTAGTAGAAGATGTTGAGGATGAAGATGATGTTGAAAAGTCGTGTGATACGGAAAGTAGCGAGATGAAAAACGCTGCTGACAAGAACATGGAGAAGAACGACGCCGGTGTTGAAAATAAACACGGCAGGAAGAGGAAAGCGCAACAGAGAAAAAAGGCCACAGCTGTAGGGAGTGAAACCACAGCTCACCAGAAACAGGACGAGGTGGATAAAAAAGCAAATGAAGATTCGGAGGAGCGGCATGAACCGTCCACCGAAGGAGGGTTTGACCCCCTGCACATCATGCCGCACCTGCTGTACTTCTGGGTCCGGGCGCGGAAGTTCGATGCCGTGGAGGAATTTGTGCACGGCTTCCACCTCGGCAAGCAAACCGAACGAATTATACGAGCAGACGCAAGAAATAAATCGGTAGGGGTAGTGCCCGGCTGTCTGCGCAACTTCTTTCCCCCGATGCTGCTCGCGGAGATTCTCTGCCGCTTCTACAAATTGCAGGCCGAGTGCCTCAGCGGCACTGCGGAGCAGGGAACTGCAAAGGAAAGTGGAAACAAGAAACGGCAGGACGTGGTTTCCTGCATCCAGAAGATGGTGGCGAATGAGCAGCTCTCGGTGTCCGACGTTTTCGACTGGGACGCGAAACCGAAAAACGAATCGGCCACGCTGCTTTTCGCGAAGGCGGTGTTTCTCTACCCGAGCTGCTTCCGCCGGATCCTCGAGTGCGGCGGCGTTAGCCTCGATTCGGTGCCGCCGAAACAAATGGCCGCGCGGGCGGCGGGGACCGTGGGAGGATCGTGGACTCAGCAGCAGAAGCCCAAGACGTGGACCCAGCTCTTCAATGCTCTGTATGAGTACAACGCGAAGAGCGCGGCGGTCACGGCCGCCCCAGCTCCGGCTGCTTCTTCGTCGTCCGCCGCGACGGGGAGCAACGTGATTATGGGCCTCGCGGACCTCCTCGGGAACCCGAGTGACGGCTCGGACGGCTCGTCGGACGAGGTGGGCCACAACAGCAGCCACGAGCAAGACGAAGACAGCAGAGACGACCGCGACTTCCCGCTGGAACTCGCGGCCGCCGAGCGGTTTCACCCGTTGTTCACCACCGAGCCCATGCTTGTTTTTTTTCACTGCGTGGCCACCAAGCTGGTTGGAGCTGTGGAGCTGTCGTCCCTCTTCCAAGACGACTGGGCCAAAGCGAAAGCCACCTTCACACACTGCCAGCGTCGGAACCCTTAAGCGAAGAGAAGTAAAAACCGCCCATTTTCCATGTCCATTGCCTATGCCTTTGGTGTGGCGACGTACTCTTACAAATATTATCGTCTTGCATGTCGACGTCTCATATTGATTCCGTTTTGTATTTGGTCTCGTATTGGGTCGCATGCTACTCCTTTCAGTTAATAGACAGAGCATAGGCAGAACCAGAACAACGCGACGGCCTTGATGCAGAAAGAATGCGGCACCCAGACTCTTCTTGAGTGGTCTGGTATCTCGCCTCCGTATAACAAAAATCGACTTCTACCTTCCAAAAATGCCCCGGAAAATGAGCGTCGCTTTTCACCCCTCTAAAAGGCGGTGTTTAGGGGAAGTGCTGGGACATCGGCGCAACAAGGGGGACTTTTTCAGTGCTACGAAGACATGTCGTCGGCTGAGTTCCGCGAGAGCGCGACGGATGGGGTGCTGCCGTGGAAACTGGACGTGCGGGTGCGGCAAGGCTACGGCAGATACTCCACAAACGATGCTTTCCGCGCGGGGGGCGGCCAAGGACCGGACCTACCGGGAAGTATTTATCTATAAGTCTTTGTGATTTTGATTTTGTCTTTGTGTTGAAGATTTGAGAAGGTGGAATGGCTGAAATCGAAAAATCTACGTCGTAAGATCGAACGCTGCGCGCCTAATTCATTGAAAAAAAACATCGTTGTTCTGATAAGTACAGCCCCATCTTAGTACTACGTACTTTGTTCTGTCCCGGATTTTCATTTTTGTTTGCGCTTGCGGTTGCGGAGGCCGTTTGTAGGAACGCTGGGGCCGGGGCTATCAGTAGTTGTGAGTAGCAGTGGCCGCTGCCCTTGCCGTATTCAGGACGATATGGGCAGAGGACAAGGCGGCAGCACAGTCTGTAGTCGGCTCGTCACAGAGCGAGTACTTAGGCGGCTTGCAAATTGTTATTGTACGATCGTATGAGAAGTGAAACTGTTCCATCGATTCTCGGAATTGCTTCGTATCGATCGCGCGCATCTCGCATCGCAGTGCTTCGCATGATTGCGGCGGCCGCTGGGCGGGCGCCTCCCGGCGCAGGCGAGGATATCCAGGAATGGCTGCGGGGGCTCGGCATCGGGGCGATCGACATTCCTCTTCCAGACCCCCCGGTGCTGGACGACGAAGGTGCTGAAGCTGCAGCAGGAGGTCCAGGTGGTCCCAATCCCGGCTTCGCTCCTCCGGACCGAGGAACGGGCGATCAAGGGGAACATCAAGAAGTACCACAAGAAGATCACGCGGGGTTCTTGGAGGCATTGCGATTGGGTTTGGGGCAGCTATTTATTGGACGACATCGAGCTCGAGAGCATCCAGAGGGGGCACCAGAAGGAGAAGCAGAGGCGCCAGCAGGTGAAGGTGTAGAAAGTGACGAGGCCGTGAGGAGGTTTCAACACGAAATTGAAGAAGGCCTTCGAGACCTCACAGAGGACGGAGAAATTGACAGAGCCGGCGCGGCTGACTTCATCGCACAGCAGCAACAGCTGCTGCGCGACATACGAGCGCAACGAAGTGTCAGGGGTACCGGAACCGCATCAGCAAACGAAGTAGCAGGCCACCAAGGAGACCACGACTACGAGAGCGCCGACGAGGGCGGATGAAAAGCATTCGATGTTGGGGGCGCGCGGTCGGGGCAGCGATGGATCGAGAATCGTATGGAACAGCTACCCATCGGAGAAGATATAGGACATAAAGCAGCTATACAGCTTCTCGCAACTACACGGCACTAGCTTCCCAAGTTCCCCATCAACTCCAACTGCAACTACTCCCACTCCAAGGTCACGTGTCGGTGCATTCGAGTCCGGTGCTGGCGTTCTTCCAGACCCTGCTCCCCTGGGCACAGGTGGACCAGACCGGACGGGCGTATGTCGGGACCAGATGGTAAGTAAGCAATGGTATCTATTAGTTTTAGTACAACTGTCGTGTAAAAATTAATAACGGGTCGGGGTCCCCCCCTTCCCCACTTGGCGATGGCGATTTCCGTCAGAGATGTAGCTAGATGGAAGTGGTACCGTACTGGAGGTAGTACTCGAAGATAGAGAAACAGAAAGCCCGCGGTAGAGGTAGTAGGGCCGCCTGGGAGCGGGATAAATGAGGCAGCCAAGAGTGTCTGAGCGGCAGGCCTTGGGTATCTTTACCTGCAGGTGCAGACCTCTCTCCAGGACATCTTCGACAAAGGGGGACCTCGCGAAGAGCCCCACAAAATCATGTCACAATACCACTAGTAGCCCTAGCCACTACTTACAATCGCGGGTCCGTTCATAGTGCGGTTCCTTGGACCTTCGGGCGGTTGGCGCTTGTATCGAGAGCGGTCCTGAGAGACGTTGTCCTCGGGTCCAAGCGGGTGTGGAACAAAGTAAAACCATGGGTGCGAAAAACGGCGCGAGGGATCAGGAGAAAGATCCGGGGTCTGATGGCGTGGCTGCGGAAGAAGATTTCTGCGCGTACGGGATCCGGAGGGGAAAAGAAAAAGCAGTGACGCCGACCAGCTGCCTAAAATACTCATACATGATAGACTCGATAGCCAAAATACTCGAGTTCCGCTGCAACGTAATTTTCTAGGACGACCGTGAAGCCAGCCACGACTGCCGGGCCGGCGCAAGTACTTACGTTGAAAAAAACGCGAAAGATGCGAATTTTTTGGTCGATGCTGTCGACGCGTTTCCCTGGCAGTCACAGCAAAATCCAAAAAGCCACGGACACCCATGCGGCCGGGGCTCGTGTTGGGAAGCTGCTTACCGTGTCCAAGTTAGCCACGCATCAAATAGCGCTTCAAGAGGAGAGATTCGAGAGATTGAGATCATGCGGAGCGGTGGGCGTTTTTGAATGTCATCGGGTGGAGCAAAACGGCACTCCTCATACAGTAGGTTCATCTCTGAGAGCGCGAATGAGTACTGAGAACGCGAAAAAACGACCATGAGTAGTTTCTGCCGGTGCTTCTTGCACCGCGACCTTGGGGTGCTGGACCGCTTTCTCTGGGGCAGTACGAGGCTGCACGAGGAGAGAGAAAGCGGCGTCCCCGGATGTCCCACTTACCCTCCGGGAGGTGCTATGACACAAGCTGCGCAAGAAGATCGCGATCGCGATCTGTACGCGGAACAAGGAGACAGCAGCCCCGCCCCCGTGCACGTGCACGTGCTGGAAAAACGCGACATCATCACGCGGGGGGACGAGAAACTGCGCCGCCAAATCCACTCCACCCAGTCCCTCCATCCACTGCGAGGACGAAGCGGATTCCTAACGTGGCAGCTACTGGGACCTAGTAGCGCGGCTAGTAGTATTAGTGGGGTAAAAACTACATCAATTCGTACGATCGAGGGCGTCTACTTTGTCGTGAATGAAGCCGAGGTGGTTCCCTGCAGGCTCGAACTCGCACTGAGAACGCGAAAAGACCACTCTTCTGGAGCGGGACGAGGCAGTACTACTTCATCCGCTTCTGGTACAGGCCCCTGTACCTCCGGAACCATGAAGGTGGAACTACTCCGAGATGAGGGGACGATGAAGGAGGGAAAGGAAAAGGATCGGGAGGACTTTGCGCTGACTTTCTCTCCGTTCATGGTAATACGGAATTGCCGCTTCGAAGGAGGTTCTGGTTCTTCTGCTTCCAACAGGTTGAATGAGCAGCAGACAACGTTGGACGATTACAAGATCTTCAAGCTGTCCTGGTACGCCTCCGAGCGCAAATACTTCTTCGCAGTGCGGGAGGCCGACGAGCAGAACGGTGAGAGGCAGACCCGCCCGGGCGTTTCCCCGTTTCCCCGTTCGTCCACGCCTTCCGCAGACACCCGGCGCGCGCAGGTGGTGAGTGAGATTGCCGCTGCTTGTAATGACGCGACTGCCGCTCTCTTCCCGGTGCCGAGCACGAGCTTCCTTTCCACGCGGAGCCGGAAAATTCATCATCAGAGTCAGACAACAAATCGAGATCGAAAATTAGACGAAGACGAAGACGACGTGCTGCTGTCGGGGTACCTGCTTTACAACTACCCGAGTCGGCGGGACTTAGTGTCCGCGCTGCACGTGGAGCTTCACGCACAGGACACGCGGCGGTTGTCGCCTGCGACACCAGTGAGTAGTCCGGGAGGAAGACGCAGAATTTCCTCCGAGCACGAGGTGCTGTACTCCTCGGCAGCCAAGCTGGTTCTGTACGCGAACGATTACGCGTCGGAAGCGTCTGGTGGTCGCGCTCGCGCTCGCGGTCCGCCGGATTCCGGGAACTACAAAGAAGCGACGGCAGGAGGGACGAGCAACAGCACCACGTCGTCGTCGACGGAGGAAAGCGAGAGCAGGACGGCGGATCGCCAGCTTATGCTGAAAACAATCTACCTAACGGCGGACACAGGGTTCTACGAGAAAACCGGCATCGGGTGCACGGTGTTCGTCGTGGACGGCCTGCATGAGTTCGCGGCGCGGACGGTCGGGGAAAAGAAGCTGTGGCTGCGGGTGCTGGCGAATTTGAAGATCAAGGTCACGAACCGGGCGCCGAGTCCGACGCGGACGGAGCTGGAGTGGTTCCGGAACTCGATCTGGGAGTACGTGATTCTGAACAACCTCGTCGGTACTAGAGTCCGGGAGGAGACCGAGACGTCTGGGGCGCCTGCAGGTGGAGAGGGGGATCGAGTCTGGGGGTCGAAATCGAAAACACAAAAATTATCGTCGGACGAAGGCGCAATGCTGTACACCGAACGACCACCGGCAGACTTCTTCGGCCTCCCCACAGTGGCGCCGACTTCGAGTTCCTCGACCCAGTAGCTGCATCGAGAGCACAATGATTCGCTTGCTGAGGTGGCTGTCGTTGTTCTCGTAGTTTTACAAAGTAATAAGCTGAAAATAACCCCCCACGGGACTCTTTTTCAGAGTGGCGTTCCTTCGTCGAGCCTCATCTAGTGTGTTTGACAAAGGTGAACAAGAACATCAACTACGATACATACTGAGAAATAAAGAGAGATGAAAGAGTAAGAGAGAGATCCTTGTTTCCACCAGCGCATAAAAGAAAGCTACAACCAGGTGAGGCACTCAGAGTCAGAAGCAGAACTGCTTTATGCTGTTGTCAGTCGTTGACTTCGACATTGCCTCGCCGGGAGAGAAGCAGGAGGCCTCGATTTCTACGAGAAGTAGAAGCCGTTTTTCATCAGGATGCTACTGTAAGTTGTTCTTCCAGTTCCAGCAGTAGCTTTTCCTCTAAATCATAGGGGAAATTTTGGAGTTCGACATCGGCGTCTACTTTCGAAGGCTGAGCTGGGGATCGATCGATTACAGGATGAAGGCCACCACGACAATGCTGCGGGAGCATGCTGTTGGCGTCATGCAGTCAAACCCTGTGGACCACTCCATGAATCCAGAAGTGGTGGTCAACATCTCGCCCCCAAGAACCGCAGGGAGCCACAACAACGTAAAACCAGGGCTGCGAATAAAGCACAGGAGTCAAGAACTGCCCAGGACGAGCTCCTTCGTAGCACCCGGGACGAGCACGAGCTCCTTCGTAGCAGCCGCGGACCTCGCGCAGGAGGACGGCGAACCGCTCACGCAAGGTAGTACCAAGTGGCTCCGCGTCCTCCTCGGTCCTCCTCGGTCAACAGCGTGAGCAGCGGTCCTCGCCGAGAACCGCTGCTCACGCTGTTGAACTTAGCGAATGATTTGCATCAACATAGATACAACCCAACGAGGAACGAAAACAAATCGCTGAACCTCTAATGATGTATCATATCAACACACAGGCTGCGCCAAGGTTTTGCGTGCGAGCAACCAGCTGGAGGCGGTGGCGTTGAAGCTGCAGCAGGCGGGCCCCAGCAGGTTTTCCCGACGCTATTGTCCGTCGGTCTTTTCGGTCGTCGACTACGCGTTCGCGAGTGACCGGGACATTGCTGCGGCTGAGCAATTGGGCAAAAAAGCAAAACCAACAAACGCTCAGGGGGCCCAGCCTGCCGATGTCGTCGGGGGAGCGGTGCCGAGTAGAGGTATAGTACTTATCTTTGTTTTGGGATCTACTCGCTCTGGGAAACCGTGGGTCGATTCGTCCCTCGTTCGCGCTTCGTTGTACTAGGTAGACTAGTGGAACAAAGATGGTGTTGCTGTTGATTTTCATTTTTTAGCTGTGAAAAGCAAAACCAAAAGTGAGAGAATATCGAGACAGACTTCAATAAATTTGCATCCTCCAGTTCTTGCGTCCGGCGTGGGTTGCGAGGGCGCGGCAGTCGTGGCAGGTCTTGTTGTCTCGAAAAGCAGCACTTCCGATGAAGAGGCTCAGACAGCTTGTGATGGGGCGGCAACCCGGAACTCGAGCCTGGAACGGAAACAGGCTCGACGGCTACCACCATCGACGGCGCGCGCCTTTCTCTAGTAGTTGTTTCTGTAAGTTTTTACCGCGTACGAGTTTCCTGTAAATTATAGTATACTTCTTGCTTCGACGCTTCTAAGAAAGTTTCTCCTCTTGTTCCATCGGAGGTTGATGAGCTTGAGTGCAACCGAATCAATTTACTTCGGATAGAGGTTGTAGAAAAGAAATCCACCCGTGGGCGTGCAGCTTTTGGAAATGCTGAGACGCGGACTCGCTTCAAATCCGATGGATCGGTGGTCAGGTGTTGTAGAAATATTGAAGAAAGCCATCGATAAACTAACGAGAACGAGCTCTTCTTGCTTCACCAGATTAAATTATTAGCAGATCTCGTCCCGCCGGCCGCCGCAGTCGGAGTCCTCGCAAAAACAAAAATAAATCACTTGCAATTTTATGAAAGTCAATTCTGTTCTGGAAAAGGAAAGCAGCACTCTCTTTATTGAATGACACTATTGCTAATTGTGTTAAATAAACCGAATTGCAACGCGGCTTCCGCTTGCGCTTTTGGACCTGGTCGTGTTGTTCTTGCTTTGCCTGAGAGAAGCTGCTGGCTAAGATTGCTATAGAAGTTTGTGCTTGTCCTTATCGCGATCGTAGGCAGCTGCTGTCGAACGGCAACAGCGCTAAAATGATGAGGGTCGCTGCGCTGCCATCGACATGGTTGCTATAGTTGTAGTTCGCCGATACACATAGTAATACCAATTCATTGATTCATCATCCGATGCGCAGGAGTAGATAGCAACTGGAATCCTGCAGTGCTCGCTCAATTTTTTATTGAAGAGAGTCTCGTCGAATGTCGAATCAATGAACCACTAAAACATTTATTCCGGACGATTCAATCGATTGATTTTGCGTAAATTCAAATGGCACGACGATAGCCTTGCGTGAATGAAAGTCGGTGAAGAGAGATAGTTGGATTTAATAGAATCGCTCGGAATATTATAGTATACAGTTTTATAGTGGCATGTGGCATGACCCGGCATGACCCGTCTGCGGGTGGGATGACTGGCATGACCACTAAACCTCCCTGCTCCACCAAACCTGCGCCGATCCAT
>RXOD01005740.1:0-12704 GCA_005223375.1 Amoebophrya sp. AT5.2
GGCTTCGGGGCGCCCTGCCGTTACGCGCATTTTGTTTTGCGCTTTGTACCACGCGGGCTACACACGCTTGGTACGCGCGGCAACACGGCGCTTTGGAGTATTGGCTCGCCGACGTGCCACCATCCGGTCTTCTTGCAGGCCCGACGTACCACGACGGCGAGGATTTCTAGAGCAAATGTGACCGTGAGAGCATTCTGAGGACGATTCTCTGTTGACACTGCATGACTTCCGCCCATGAATCGAATACAAAGGGCTTCGCGGCGCTGCGGCGTCGCAGTTTCAGTGTCTCCAACGAAGTGTGTTCATGTCGAGGGCCATTTGATATAATCGTCGCATGCCCACGCACAGGGGATCTCGGCCGCCGCGTGTAGAAAAACATCTTCCATACCAGCTGCACCCACTCACTGGTCCAGCTGCAAACATAGGTTTAGCCTCAACTCATGGATGTGGATGATGAAAAAGAAAAATTGAAACTCATTTACGCGCTTACCTGACCCATAATTGCTTTTTCTGGTCGTACTGTCGAATGGTCCATCTCCACCCGGCGTCCTCGCGGCGGCGCAAAGGTCGAGTTTTACTTCGATTTCTCAGAACAAGAACCTCATTCGCAAACTTCGACTTCTACTCGTTGCAACCGTAGTGCGCTTTTACGGTCCGTACTAAGTTTTTTTTACTTGCATTCTTTCTATCTTACTGAGTCCTCGACCTCGAGTATGTAGATGTGCGACCAGAAACCCACGACCATGCTGCGGGTCTCTTGTGCATCTTCACGATCTATCAGATCCGTCGCGCACAACAACTCGCAAAAACTCTTCGTCCTGTGGCCCAATTAAAGCGCCACAGACGGCAAACACAAAGCACTACCACACGCATGAACTCCGAATAACGCCATATTTTGCTACTTCTACCGGAAGTATTGATTTATATCTGTGCTTGTCGCGGCGCTCGCGCTCCGCCTTCCGGTTCCGATCGCCCGGAGACTACGGCTCATCTTCATTCTGCTGTTCGCGAATGTTGCGAGCATGGTAAAAAAAAGTTCTTTCTTCATCGTTGCTTTTTGCTTTGGTGCTTTTCCCGTGACTTCAGATAAAATCATGTGGAATGCCGCGCGCATCCCGGTTGTTCTCTCGTCGATCGCAAAATGTTTTAACCGGGTCGAATTCGTGGCCAGCCTTCTCTTCGAACGAAAACAAACTTGGATCATTTGTGCATGGGGTGAAAATGCCGCACCAAGCAGGATGAAGGTCTCCCCCACAATAGTCGGCATACTCTCGTCGTCGGTGGCGATTCATTTCGCCCCGGAATCAGGCGAACAAAGCGCCTTCGTGGTTTCAGCTGCGAAGGTTCAGCGCCGCGCCCATTTTCGCGAGCAAGGTTTTTCAGGTGGAGGTTTGGGCTTTTCCGGCACGACCGCTCCCTTTCCGGTACAGCAGCCAGAAATAAACCCGCCGCGGCCAACGCCAACGTCGGGAGGAAGTCCAGCTAGCTCCTACAACGCGAGCAGCCTGGTTGTTTTCTCGCCGTCTTCGCGATTTGTGCTGGACTTGGATCAGGATCCTTCGGAGGGTCGCCTGGCGGGCGATGAGGATTTCCTCGCGTACAACGGCGCTATGGGCGGCGGGGGCGGCACTCACGCACAAGCTCAGCCACCGACGCCTGCTGCAGGAGGAGCTGCAGCAACGGTGTCGAAAACGCCGAGCGAGGCTGCGCAACTTCTGCTGGCAGCGCTGGACAGGCACAAAAAACGGACTGGCGAAATGAAGCGCACGGGGAAACAAGGAGGCACCAACTCCAAAGAGAAATCGAAGGCGAGCCTCGTGATGCGCGTTACTGGGTCCTCCTCGCGGGGTCGGGGGAATGAGAAGGAACAAGAAGTTGAACAGCCCCAAGGGCAAGGACAGCAGCTGCAAGAAGAAGAAGATCTGCGGCAGCGGGTGTTTGACCTCCTCCACCGGTTCGAGGCGGAGATGCACGGCGTCACCGAGAAACGAACACTTTTCGAGGCTGCCGTGAACCAGGTGCATGAGTCTGGCGAGGTCGCCATGGAGGTCGCGACCAACTTCGACGCGCCGACGTTTCAAACGGTCTTTTCCAACATGCAGCGACCAGTTTCCGAGCAGCGGAAGGCGGCGGCAGCGGCAAAAAAAACCGTGAAGGAGCACCTGAAGGCGCTCGCGAAGCAGTTCGCGCTCGTGCGCGTGGAGGATGACGAGACGTACGACAATTTTCAGCTCGACGACGCGAACCGGAACATCGAAAACGAGATCGAGCGGATCCGACTGCGGAAAATTTTGTACGAGCAGATCCCGGAGTGCAAGATCGTCTTCCTCGCCTACGCGCGCGAACAGCTGGTGGCGTTGCAGAAACTGAACCTGAAACTGGACAAGGCGGTGAAGACGCTGAAATTGGCGGCGCTGGTGGGAAAGTGGCGGGAGCGGAGCGTGGTGAAGGACGAAACGGCGGACAATCGCCGGAAACGCGGCAAGAATGCGCGGGAACCTGTCGTCATGGAGATCGAGACGTCGTCCGAGATGACCGAGGAGAGTGGCGGGGATTCCTGTTCCGAGCAGAACAAAGCAGCCGGCAGTTCGTGTCTTTCCGTTTCTCTGTGCCGCGGACGGAAAAGCTGTACGCGACGGACGCGGAGAACATTCAGAAGGGGCTGCAAGAGCGGCGGCGCGTGCGTCGAAGCGTTGAGGAAGTTCCTCACCTGTTCATCTGGATGTTGCGGGGGCGCCGGAAGAACGGCTGAAGAGGACGGCGTCGACGGAACGTGCGCGCTCGAAGACGAGATCGCACGAAAAATCGAGGCGCTAAATCGAGCCAGCCGCGGCGCGGCGGCCGAACAACAGTGCGCAGCCGAGGACGACGATGTAGAGGCCGGCAACCGCGTTGATGTTCCAAATTCTCAGGGGCTTGATTCTGCTGCGGCTGCGGGTACTGCATCTGCCGTCAACAAGATGTCTAAGCAATTGGAGTTGTCCTTGTAGTCCCCGGCGGTCGGCTCCCATTGGTCCCACTTAGCTCCTCCCATCGGGGTTCCGCCGGGTCTTCCCTTCTCTGCGGCAGCAGAACTACAGCTGACGCTTAGCCACTGCCAAAGAGGACTGGGCTAGAAGATCTGCGGTCTTTTAGTTGTGTGTCGCGTAGCGCTAGCGGCTTGGTCTTCTATTCCTATTCATTGTCTGCGCCCGTGACTGTGATTGTCTGATGGATGCAGTCGCTGCAGCGTGCGCCACTGTTTGCTTTGTGTTTTACTTAGTTGATGGAGGCGCGTCCAGCTTCATGAGGCTGCCGGTGTGGCCGACGCGCTCCCCCGGTCCCCTACTAGAACAGTTTGAAGCCGACTCCCCACCCGGCTCCACCCATTAATCCCATTGGTTCCCTACCATCGTCGGGGCTCGCGCCATCGCTTCCAAATAGTTTGAAGATAGCGGACGTGGTGTCGGCAATCTACTCCATGGCAACCAAACTGCTTGTGCTGGGAAGGGTGTTCAACAAGGCGCAACAGTGATTCCTCCGCAGGGAAAGGCACTAGCACCATCCGCAGAGGACAATAAAGGAGCGAAGGAGATGAAGGGGAACAAGAAGAAGCGCA
This sequence comes from Amoebophrya sp. AT5.2, assembly GCA_005223375.1. Classification (NCBI taxonomy): domain Eukaryota; class Dinophyceae; order Syndiniales; family Amoebophryaceae; genus Amoebophrya; species Amoebophrya sp. AT5.2. The sequence continues at coordinate 3,599 of RXOD01005740.1, forward strand.
GACTGTCTTACGCGCACGTCTCTGAGGACGTGCAGGACGCTGTATTGAAGCAGGAGTTCCGCGCCGACGCTAAGCACCTGAAGCACGAGCTCCTCCAGCAGAAGCAGGAGCTTTCCACCGAGACCGCCCTGCTCTTCTCCCTCTTCGAGGACCTGAACCGCAAGCAGACCGAGCAGCTCACCCAGCTTTTTCTCACCCAGCTCCAGAAGGAACACGCGGAAATGACCAGGGAGACGAAAACCATCGTCGCGGAAGAGGTGAACAAACTGGAGGAACAAATCAAGAGGCAGAGCAAGCAGATCGAAACGTTGCAATCGAACCAGAAGAAGCAGTTCGAGAACGTGAAGAGACGACTGGAGCAGATGAACATAAAAATCGACTCCGTGGACGGGAAGCTGGTGGTGATCGACGAAAAGCTGGACGATATCGACGGCCAACTTTCGGAAGTGGAGCTGGAGGTCGAGGCAAACGGCGGCAAGCTGGACAACGTGCTGTCCTTCACGAAATACATCAAACACATCGGCTGCGCGATTGGGGGCGTGTTTGTGGTGGTTCTGCTAATCGTGGGGATCCTGGCGGTGTTGTGAGAGAGGGAGAGAGAGAGACTGGTACTACTTTTGTATTGTAGGAAGAGCAAGACGGACGAGAGCGACAGCCCCAAGAAAACCACAACGAGACGACGCGGCGAAACGATCGTGTGGGCGGTCCGATGGGGTGAAAGAACCATGTGACGTCGTTGCACTCTACGACGCGGAGACGTCGTTGCACTCGACGACCCGAAATGCCATCGCTTTGCGTAGAACGAATTTTGTTGTTTGCATAAAACAAAAGAATACAGACTATTCGACTCATGCGAACGGTTCGCGAAATCCAAATCCTACCGTGCCAAGAAATGGAAAAATATGCACGCAAACATACCGCGGCTCTGTCCAAAACGGAGTAGATATGCCACATTCATGGAAATGCGGCATAAGATCCGGTAGCAATAATTGTTATCTACTTCTTGACGGTCGTGAGTCTATAGGCCTTGGCCTACGCCTACGGACATAAGAGGTACGCATGGCAGAGGCACGACCAGCGGAGCGTTTTCTAGAATTGAGCTAGAGGCTGAGGCCGAGGCCAGCGTCGACGCCACCGAACGACATTGAGGTAGTGCATGGATCATGAGGAACATGCAGAGGGTGATTCAAGAAGCACCGGAAGGGAAGGGAGAGTAAGACTCGGCTAGTACGCACGACGAATGGAATCAATCACGTACCACCACGACAACTCGAGATAAATTAATTATACAACGAACAGAAGTTAATACAGTCCTGACTACGCTGGAACGCCTTGCGCTGACCCGCCGATACGCAGTTCTAATTGTGCGGCTCGCTGTAGTGTAATTGTGCTGTTTTTGCTGAAGTACACGTAGTCTCTGCTCAGAAACTACGACAGGAAATAAAGTTGCGCCCGCCGCAAGATGCCTTTTGACACACGAGTGCAATAAAACTCGCATGAGACCACCTCCGACGCTGCGCAGCATTCGGGTTATCTGTCGTACCGCTCTTCCTGCACGACACGCTTACACTTATTCTGCATCTGCACCAAGTCGTCGACTTTTCTCCCACCAAATCTGCCGCACGCACGACCCGCGCGCGCGCTTTTCGCTGCTTCGAGCACCGCCTACGAAACTCAGTCCCAGCTACATCCTGCAGCTGACCGCTTGTCTTGACCGTCAATCACATCAATCTCGGTCCCCGTTTATCTACTCGGTCCTGCTCCGAAGCCACCCACTCGCCAGAGCTTGTGGAGCTGGTCCTCATCGTCCAACGCCGCAAAACCAGCACCACCCGTCCTACCGAGGCCAGCGCGCTCTGCTATCGACCACGCCGACCACGTTCGAATCGACCTCCATTCCGACTACGCGCGTCCTCGACCACGAGGAGGGAGGACGAGCGCCAAGTGACATCATGAGCAACCACATCCGCGTTGCGAGCTACAACGTGCTGTCACCGGCACTGTCGAACCCTAACTCGCACATACGATGCGATCCCGACAATCTGCACCCAGCGACCAGACTCGCGAAAATTAAGGAAAAATTGAGAAAAGAGGTACCGCACCACGCGCTCATTGCCTGCTGTTTTCTACCCTTTTCTTTGGAATTGGATGCGATGCGGTTGCGCGAGCGCGACGTAGAGGACTTTCATTTTGAAAAAATACTCAAACAAGAAGTGAAGCATGTTACTCCTCGTTTCCGAAACTACCTCTCGTCAGGTCGTGTCGTCCCGGTCCATAATATGTCTGCAGGAGGTTGGTCTCAGCTGGAAGGGCGAGTTGCATCAGTTTTTCGACGACCACGACTACAAAGTGGTTGACTCGCACTACGGGAACCAGCACAACGATTTCATGGGTGTGCTGATTGCATATCCCGATAGGGTCTACAAGGTGTCAGAAATTTCCGTGCAGCGGCTTTCCGACACGTTCGTGGACTTTTCGTTGTTGCCGGAGCCCCTGAGTTTCGCGGAGCGGCTGGCGCAGAAAGACAAGGAGCGCCTTGCGGCCGGTGGTGGCGCATCAGCGTCGTCGAGTGGGAGCAGCGGGAAGCAGGATTTGGCAGACGTGGCCATCAAGGTATTCATGAGATTCAACTCAATTGAAATGGCAACTTCAAGTGGCCATAATACCCTGGAGTAACCAGCAGCAGTTGCCGTTGCTGCAGTCAAAAACAAAAACCTTTTTCCTACTTCAACGTACTAAGAATGTCAATGTCAATGACCGCATGCGCATCCGCTTGAAGATTCCACGACGACCACTGACTTGCACTTGCACTTCACATAGCTTGAACTTTTTCAGGACCTCGTTTTCCAGTTGGTGCGGTCGGTGGTGCGGAAAATTTCCGGCATCGATCTGGTGCTAACATCGTCCTCCTCAGAGAAGTCAAAGCAGCCGCTCACCGGAAATTCGGCTGCGACGTCCTCGACCGGCACCCCAGTTGTACCTGTACCTGGTTCTGGCGACCAGGGCGGGCTCACTCCCTCGTCGCCGAGCGAAACGGCCTGGGACATCGTTGAGAAAAGGCAGAACCGAGTCATCATGGCGCGGTTTCATCTAAAGACGAACCCTGACAACGAGTTCGCGGTGGCGACGTACCACAATCCGTGTCTGTTCGGGGCGCCGGAGAAGGTGCGGGCCTTGGGGATACACACCGCGATGCTGGTGCAGGCGTTTCAAGAATTCGCGGGAGTCAGTACGCCGAGGATTTTGGCAGGGGACTTCAACTTCACGCCGACGAACAGTACCTCTATGTGTCACTTGGATCGATGTTCGACTTGTTCATGATCTATCATGTACTCGGAGCCGCTAATAGTAGTATCGATGTTGTGGCAGAGAGAACTCCAGAACCAGAAGTTGCTTCTTATCGTTACCCTCCCAGCAAAAATCGATCAGGTCCAATCTACTCGCTTGTGACCACCCAATCTGACGAGCTGCTGAAGCGCATGCGCATCGCGAACACGACCACCCCCATCGCCGCCAACGCCCCCATGCTCCAGGCCTCGCTCGCGCAGGCAGCGTCCGACTTGACCGGGGGCGGGAGGTTGATAAGCTCGGGCGAGCAGCTCGAGTACGACGTGCCCGAAAAGTACCAGTCCCTCTGGCGGCCGCAGGACAACCACCCGTTAGATTCCGCGTACGCGATGGCCAAAGGGAGTCACGGGAAGGAGCCACGGTTTACGAACTACGCAAGCCGGAAGTCGGAGTACGAAGAGAGCGACTTCATGGAAACGTTGGACTACATTTTCCTGTCGAAGTCCCACTGGGAGGTGCAACGAGTACTAAAACTGCCAGAGGAGAGGGAGGCGTACGAAGCAGGGGTCTGCCCGAACGAGTACGAGCCGAGCGACCACCTCCTGATCGCAGCGACGCTCACATGCCGGAAATTCGGGCTGGGAGCCGGGGCTGCGCGGTGAGAGGGACCAGCAGCACCAAAGCGGTCCTGACACTGAAGATTCAAGAAATTATGAGAGAACGGCGCGTCCGAGGCCAGGCAGGTTTGTATTGAAGATGGTCCTGCCGCCAGTCCTGCACCGTTTCTCGTCGTCTGGCGTTGGTTATATTGTAGTTCTTGACACAGACACCAAAAGGGAATCAACAATGCCGCAGCCTGCAGATGCGGAATTGTTTCCACTTGTTTATCGAACAACCCAGACCCGGTCCCGGTCCTGGTGATCATAGGGACCACTGTACGATTTATGTGAGCATGATCTGGATGTATCGCAATTGTAATTATGAAAGCTGCACCACCAACAGCAGACGACCGGCACTGGGCACCAAAAAATGATCCAATGTCTATGACGCACGCAGATAAATGCAATTTTATGGTACACGACCTCATTCTTGATTCTCATTTGCAAACAATCGACTCGCAGGCACTACCATAATCTCTCCGCGACTTCGCTGCAACCCCGAAGAAGTGGAAGGGCAAGGCTTGGTCAAAGCACCGGCTTCTCGCGGTTTCCAATCGCTATCTCAACGAACCTCGCGTTTCTTTTTCTTCAACCTACGTAGCACCGATGTTGGTTGAAGATAATTCCGATTGCTCATTGCTCAGCACTTGCGCTTGTATTTCTTGGGATCAGATCACGCACGCTGGAAGATGCCCTACTTTTTCGATACGTATTGTCGTCGATAAATCTAATGATGGGACAACCTCTAGTACCTTACTGAAAGCTTCTCCTTTTTTCCTACAAAAGCGAAACAAATGCACCCTAAGCGACTCGCTCCGATCCGTTTCGATGCGAGCCGTTGCATGTAAGTATGTAGCTGCGCGCCCATGCAGCAGCGGATTGATATAATCGAAAGAAGTTTGGAATGTGACTGTGCGGGCTCCCGCGTCGTGGCCGCTGCGTGAGCGTGGCTTAAAGTGGAGCATTTGTTAGTTCATTCTTTGAAAAAGAAAATTGGCTCGCACGTCGCGATGAGGCGCCGAGGGATGAGAGTCGTGATGAAAGCGAAAAAAATCAAAGTAAAATAGAAATGCACGGCGGAACTACATCTACAGGCGTTATCCTTTCCAAGAAGAAGCACAGCAACTAAGTTCACTCATAGCTCCTGCAGCAGGGGGCTCAAGCCTTACATAAAAAACCTAAACCAGCATGCAATTTATATAATGCCGCAGCGTACTAGTTGTAAAAAGTACTGCAAACTGCGAATAGCAATATTCGATTGACTTGCAGGGCGTCGCCTTCGCCGGGTACTGCCAAATATCCATACTTTTCGCTCTACATCAACATCTCGTACTTAAGTATTTACGTTTGGCTCTACCTCCTCCTCGCCAATCGGGCATCATGCCTCCCCGCGACGTGGCTTGCGACATTTGCGGTGGTCGTTTCTTCCCGGGTTCGCTGCCGTTTCACCGAAAGTCGTGCATGAAGACCTTCATCAGCCGAGCGACGGCCGGTGACAACGACCCCCGCAGTTTCGAGTCTCGCCTCCGCGACGGCGACTCGGATCGGAACCTCTTCTGCGACCAGGCGCAGGATCTGCAGCAGCGAATGCTCGAAGCAAATCGGGCACGGGGACGAGCGCAGATGCTGGAACGGGAAAACAGCCGTATGGCACCGCCGTCGTCTACTTGGGGGCAAGAGGATTACGGCGCGCCGACCACAGCACCTGTAGTGCCCGACCAATACCGCATTCGTGACGGAGGAGCGCCGATGCCGCCTGGTGCTCCTCGTGCTCCTGGGAACCCCAAAGAAGCAAGGCGCAAAACCACTCCGGGTGGCAGCAGTGCGTCTTCGTCGGCGTCCTACGGTAGAGCAGGCAAAGAAAACTACTTGCTGGAAGGCGCTAACCAGCATCGGTACGCAGAAGCCGCATTCGGCGGAGCAGCTGCGTCGCCCGCAGTTGCTGCAACGGGCCTCCTGCCGTGCCGTGTTTGCGGACGGACGTTCGCGCCTGATCGCGTCCAAAAGCATGAGGCCATTTGCATGAAAACCAACAACAAAAATAAAAAACGGAGAGTCTTCAACAGCGTCGCGCGCCGAGTGCCCGGCGACGGCACAACGATGGGCGGTGGTTCTTCGCTTGATTCGGGATTTGGCTTCGGCATGCCGCCGCCTGTGCCGAAACGAAGAGGGAAGCAAGGCGCAGGAATTCCGATACGGCCGCCACAAAACCAAAACCTGAAACCGAAGCCCGTTTCCACCAACTGGCGAGCCAAGTCAGAGGCTCTCCGAGAAGCCATTCGAGCCGCGCGAAGATACAGCGGAGGAGCAGGCGGTATGGGAACGTGGGGAGGGGGCCCTTCCTCGTCTTCGAGCACCAGGTTCAATACAAATTCCGGTTCCGGACGGAGAGGAGCTGGGGTTGGGGCTGGCGGTAAGTATAATGATTATCGTGGACGTGGAGATAGTGGTAGTGCATCGCTGTCGTCCTCATCCTCGTACAACTTCGGGACGAGAATGACAAACGGCGGCTCTTCCTCTTCTGCAGCAAATTCAACGAGAATCACAAAGTCGCACCGGCCGTTGATAAGCAAAACCGCGGGCCCGCCGCGAAGTACCCTGGCAGACGTCACGCAGCGCACAGTTGCAATAAATCGGGCCGCGAATGCTCCTTCGAGCGGCGGGGGAATAGGAGTCGCAGCTGCTGCCGCGCGACGGAAAACCACGGCCGGAGGCCTCGGACCTTCCGGCGCGTCACGAGGTTCGTTGTTTTGCTGGTTGTGGTTGTCGTTGTGTTTGTTCTATCTTGACGCTCGTGGTGACAAACAGTGTAGTAGGCTCATGCTCAGTAATATGTTTATGTTGATGGGCGCGGCCGCGGGCCTGTGCCGGCGGCTTGGAGCAGGGGGGGGACGAATAATGCGGTCTACGAATTGGATTTTTAAAATCAATTGATTCATTGGAAAAGATGATGATGAAATCGCGAAGATACACTATTCAGTGATGTCATCGAACGCACGTACCACACGACATTTTTTGATCATCTAACCCGACAGCTATCGAGAAGCCGCTGCCGCCGTGGGGTGGAGGAGGAGGTGGTGGAGGTGGGGGAAGCTGGGGTGGCGGAGGTGGTAGTTCCTGGGGCCGGCAGATGTCCTCAGGTGGTGGTGGAGGTGGTTTTTCCGGATTGAGCACGTCGAACCAGACGTCGGCGGACAACCCCTTCGCGTCCAACCCACTGATGTCTCAAAAACACCGCCCAATAGACAAAAGCGCGCGCGTTACGACGGAGCAAAGGAATCCAATGATTTTGCGCGGGTGAAGATCGATGAGTAAGCTAAGGTCGGGTGAACTGGTTCTCGCCCGTGGCGGATAAAGGTCTCTCCGATCAGGATCATGAAGATGCAAAGAAACATTTCGTAATATTTCAGTGAAACGCAGCAGCAGAAGACGTCGGCTTGATCATGTCAAGTTGATTCAGGCCTATGTTCAAGATGGACAGCTGTTCATTAATTTTAGGCCGTAGCCATCTTGGCGCAAGCGAAGCACAAGGTTATAAGTTTTTCACAGTTGCTTTTTCAACAGGGAGGAACGACTGTGGCGATCAGCAGGAGCGAGATCAGCAACAGGATGCCGCTCGAAAAAGTCGGACCATCTCCAGCAAAGTCTTCCCGCGGACAACAAGCCCGCTAAAGCGGCCAGCTAAAAGTTTCGGGAAGAGCTACGAGCAGAGAACGAGGGGGATGATTATGAAGAAGCGGCCTCCTGCGCGGAGCCGGAGGTGGCGAAGAGTGGCGCTCCCTTTCAGAAACCGGGCCAGCACTGGACTGATACGAGCGGACGCGGCGCGAAGGTGCCAGATGGGCCGCGAAGCGTTTCCCAGCGTGAGCGTCCTCGCGCACATCCTCCACGTCAGAGCGCGGACAGCATTCGCGCGCTTGGAGCCCGCCGCGGCGAAGGGGGTCGCACGCGCGTCCGGTGCTCGTGCGGCAGCAGAAAACGGGCTGGGGCGTATTTATGTGTATGCCGCGCGTGTCTGCTCTTCGAGGAGGCGCCCTGGGACTACAACACGACAGCGCCCGCGCGCCGAGACTATGCGGGCGGCGGAGGAGGTTACTAGTGCTGCAGTGGCAGGAGCGGCGGACTTCCGTCGCTTCGATCCCGTGCGCGAAGTCCGTCGCGGCGTACGGGAAACTACACGTCGGCACTTTCCCGGAAACACGTCGCCACTACAGTTTCAATTTCGGACGTGAGCGCTGCGCGCGGCGTTCCGTTGGTGGAATTCCGCGGCATCACGATCGACGACGTGGCTAGCAAGCAGATGCCACGCCGTGCCGCTGCCGAATTGTGCCGGAGTTTAATGCTCGCGCAATAGCGGCCGAACGGGTATCGGCTTCTCGCTCTCCTTCATGGTTGTGCTACTTCCATTTCTTTGCTCCATCGATGCGACCCACTTTTTTGCAATTCCATCTTCAGCGACAGGTTACTCGAGCCCCTCTGGGCGTATACGTCAGTGGACGGAAAGTCGACGCGCCTCGTTTACCCGAAGACTACGGCACCGATAAACACGAAGAAGCAAGGCCGAAGAAGAGGGCGGCGGCTGGGCGCGTGATCGGCTAACCCAGCCGCCAGGCCGCGCGCTCTTTCAAGGGAGGCACCTCACGAAGAACGAAATGGCGGAGGCCAGCGAGTGGCAGACAGACCAAGCCACCCAGCAGAAGGAAGAACGACCGAGCCGAGCGAAGGCGAGGGAGAAGAAACCGCGGCCGAGCAACCAAGGAAGGCCGCGGGCCCCAGAGCCGCCCGCTCCGCCGAAGTTGCAGCTGCGAGCGCGAAGATCGTGCTGAGCGCGACAATCAAAAGCGCGACGAACAAGCACGACGACAGCATGCGCAGCACTATGACAGAGCGCGCAGCTTGTGAAAAACGAGCGAAATGGGCGCCGCAAATGTCCCGCGTGCGGCCCATGTTTTGAGACCAAACAAACCAAAGCGCGCGCCACACCTCTCGCGACGATGTGCCCCAGGCGCCGCGCCCGCCGCGTGGCTGCGCGGTTTCTTTTCGAGATTTCCGCAACGTCTTAGCTCGTCACTTTTTGCCGCCTTTCGCTGTGGCTTCTTTTATGAATGTCCAAAATACTTCAGATCCCGCTTTGCCAAAGAAGCCCAGGCGCAGGCACT
>RXOD01005741.1:0-12704 GCA_005223375.1 Amoebophrya sp. AT5.2
GCAGCGCACTCGCCACCCAAGTGAACCCATTACACAGTACTTACCAGTTCCCCACTTACCAGCTGGTCCGACCATACAAGAAGAAGATCGTCACCAGAAACGCGTTCAGCCACCGCCAGAAGTTGGTCAGCACCGATCGCCCGGACAACGTGTCCACGTAGCTGCAGAAGACGGTCTCGAGCAAGAAGAAGATGTTCAGCGGAAGCAGGATGTCGTAAAACAGAAACGGCAGCCAGCCCTGCATGTACAGACTGCGGAAGTTGATAGTGGGACTCTGCGTGCCGTCCGGGTCGGCAACCCACCTTTCCTCCAAGCCAGAGAGGCTGCGCGGCACCCGCACGTTCGGCTTCTCCTCCGACTCCAGTACTCGATGGTCGGGCACAATGTGCTTCGGCTTTTCCAGGGTGTCGGCGAGCGGATCGGGAGGCTTTTTATCTTCTGCTGGCGCGGCCGCGGGTGGAGGAGCAGCTGCTGCTGGCGGAGGGGGCTGGTCCTCAACCCCATTGGGGCCGACGTTCACCTCTATTTTCGCGACGTCGCCATGAGGAAGGTGCAGAACCTTGTCTGCCACCGGACCCCCACTTTCGCTTTCTGTTTCGGTTTCCTGCAAGAACGATAGCGACTTGCTTTCCGGCTTCGTTGTAGCTGCTGGAGCAGGAGATGCTGGCGCAGCAGGAGCCGGGCTGCTCCCGGCCTTTTTACCGCCATCAGCAGGCTGTTCTTCCTTATCCTTGTCCGTCTCCGTAGGCTTAGCTGGTGCGTCATTTCGTTTATCCACCTCTGTCGTGCTATCGCGCTCTACTGTTTCATGATTTACGCTGCCATCTGCAGCCATGCGCATGTACTCCTCTTCTCTGCTCACTCGCGGATAGCCTGCCATCGCTTGTTTCAGCTTGTCGTCGTCGGTCGAGGTTTTGCCTTTCGTGTCCTCTTTCCCGAGCGGACCGCTTGTGAGAACGGTCACTCCGTAGTGTGGACAGCCCGCGACCATCGCGGTGAGGCACGCCCCGATGTGCAGCAGCAGCGAGAGCTTTCCCGGCAGCCATGTCCTGCGCAGCAGTGTGTCTCCCCCTTCCGCGTAGTCGGGCGACACCTCCGCCGCCGCGGAGAGGCGGGACGCCTTGATCCGGTCCGCCCTCGGGTTGTACCCGACTACTTCCGTCCCGGTTTCCTCCGCCCTCTCCCGCCGCTGCGCCATGCGGCGGGCGTTCATCCGCCACTTGCGCGCGACCGAGCGGACCAGCTCCTTGTGCTCGAAGAAGTGCGCCGCGCGCTCCTCAACCATGGTGGCGTCCAGCTCCGCAATCAGCGCGTCGGTGAGCAGCCCCGCGAAAACTCCCAGAATCGCCGGCGCGGCCAGCATCATCACCAGCACGAGGAAGACCTGGGACTCTAGTGTGTACTCCTTCACCATGCCCATCTGCCCCTGGAACAGGCGACTGGAGTACACTAGCGACATGGACCAACTAGTGAACCGCATGGTGTCCCCCTCGCTGATTGCGCCGTTGCGCCGCTCGAACAGGTAGACGACGCTGCCAGTCACGAAGAACGCCAAAAAGGCCAAGTAGTACGCGTGGAAGAAGGTCCGTTTGTTCTTCACGAGCACGTCCTTCACGATCCCGAAACCGCAGTTGAAGGTGGAAAAGTAGAAGGTCGTGATCAGGACCCGGACGAACAGCCACTCGTCGAAGCTGTCGTAATGTCGGGGTTCGAGCGAGGTGTTGGCGGATACCAGCAGCCGCGTCCGCACGTTTGTACCGACCAAGAACATGGACATGACATGGATCAAGAGCGACAGCCCGTGCGTGGTCAAAGTGTAGGCGGACGGTTTTTTCACGTCGTACGTGTAGTACATCAAGACCGGGCTCACACCCCGCCGCGGCTCCGCCAGCACGTGGTTGAGAATGGCGTTGTGATCCGACCCGGGCGGCAGCTTGCGCCCAGTGAGGTCGTCGTACTCCGCGCGGGTCGGCTGGTACGTGTATTTCGCTTTGTAGTACTCCTCCCCGGCGAAAAACGTCACCGCTGCGACTAGGAACGACACCAGCCACACGACCGCCACGAGCACGTCCCAGAGGAACGCGATCAGCGGCAGGTGCATGTGGTAGGTGTCGCGGGAGAGGACCCCGGAGCTCGAAGCAATCCGGTACCGCCTCTCCTCTGCAAGCTGCGGCAGGGTCGACGGGCCGCGCTGCACAGTCAGCTTCTCAAAAATTTTGTCAAAGGCCTCCTTTGCCTCGTCGGAGTGCTTGGGCGAGAGGTAGGCGGTGGAAACGGCGACTTCCGGGAAGGAGGGCACCCCCTTCTTGTAGGTGGTTACCCGCACGACATCGTTCTCTAAAAGCACGATCGGCAGCAAATCGCCGCAGTTCCAAGGAACGTCCTCCACTGCAGTGTCCACGAGCCGGATGGGCGAATAGTAGTTGGTGTAATCGGCAGTGGCCTTCGTGGGGAGCGGTAAAAACTGCTGCCCCGCCTCCTCTGCTTTTGAGGTCTCGGGAGCGGGAGCGGGTGCGGGCGGCGGCGGTTGCGGAGCGAGAGCTGGAGCTGGGATCGTTTGAGTTTGTGATTGTGTGATGTCACGACCATGAACCTGGACGAAGGAGAGACCCGCCCCCAATATCCCTTCCTTCAATTGCGCGGCCGCATTTTGAGTTGTGGGAGCGCCGCCGCCGGCGTCGCCTGGTGGTACAGCATCCTGCCGGGGCCGCGCGCTCTGCACTTCACTTGGGGCAGCCGGTGCACCAGCGTTCGTCAGGACGGTCGCACCGACCACGGCCACTGGATCGTGCTGTCCTCCATCCTCGTCGTCCGCTCGGCCGGCTCCTCCGAGAGACAGTGCGGCAGTTGGACGAACTCCGGCCCCTCCTGCATCGGCTGCTCCTGCAGCCGGCGCAGGAACTTGTTGTACTATCGGTGCTTGTGCAGAAGCGCCTCCGGCCCCGACCCCTTCTACCCCTGCAGTTCCAGCACCGCCATTGTCTGCATTGATCCTCGGGATCATCATATCGTTGGCAGGCTTCGCTCCTTCCGCTACTGCGGGGGAGTCCGATCCCCAGCCGTCTTCTTTGTTTGCTTCGAGTTCCTCCGCATGCCACGGAACGCCATACCGGCCGCCTATCAGCTCGCCCTGGTCACCGTTGTAGCGGTACTTAAACTTCGCCGGTTCGCGAGCCTTCCGCAAACGGTGCATCTCCACGGTCCTCTTCCGCTTTGCGCTCGGCTCATGTAAAGGAGTGGACTAACTGAACTTTTACGTACTTACGCAAAACTTGGAGTCTCGTCGCGGCTTTTTCTGATCTTCGAGCGATTCTGATGGGACGCTTGTTTAGTCTATGCGTAGTTGCACACCGTCCGAGACCGAGGCGGATGAGCAGGAGGACGGCGTCGATCGACCTAAAACTCGCGAGCGCGCGGATACATCAGATGAATCGCTGCAGCTGCAGATTATAAATATTTATAATTACAATAAATTTAAATATATTTTACGAATCTAATTTTTTCGGGAGCAGCTCCTGCTGGTAAAAGTAAGTCAGTGGTAGACGTACACGCAGGGGGAGGACTACCTAGAAAGAGAATCAATGACCACAGACACTGTCATCGCGGCCTTAGCCTGTGCTACGCCTTGCGGTACTAGAACTAGGCTTCTCCAGCTCCAGGACAGTCCGGAGCTGCACCTGCAGATGAAGCGATCACTCGTTCTTGTTGATGAGCTACACCTTTTTATACTTCTACGACCAGAATGTGAGTTGGAGCTGTAGTTTCACCAGCGAGATTTTGAGAATTACTAGTAAAAGTCCGTGGATGTCCATCACCATCCCTCCATACCGCAATAAGATGTTGAAAGTCCGCAGGCGCCGTGACCCCCGTGCAGATGTTCGAGAAGAAAAACTTTCGAGGAATCTTCGGGTCTCTCCCGTTGAGCATCGCGTAGTTCAACCGAAGAATGTGGGCGTACCAGGTGTCATCCGCAGCCCACTGCACGTAATCAAGATACTTCAATTTGATACTGTCTGTGCCAGCAGAGCTGCCGGGCTCTGCCGCTGGCGGTGATGCTGCGTTGCCGTTTGGCACTGCCGGTGCTGGGTTGCCGGGGATCCTCTTGGGGTCACCCGCAAAGGTTGTTATCACGCTCTCCGAGGTCTTCACAATGCTGACTGCGGGCACACCGGGACCGGTGTTGCTACTGTCTGTCTCTGCCGCTCCTGTCTGTTGGCCTTGGAGTTGGGCAAAAGATGAAGACGATAGGCTTGTTGCTTTCTCTTCTGGCTTTCCAGCGTCGTCCATTTTTTTATCTTCATTCTTCTTTTCCTTTTCGTCTTTTTCTTTGTCATCATCTGGAAGATCGTCTTCACCAGTCCTCACGATGAGCTTCGGTCCCGCTCCTTCCACTATTCCCAGCATTCCTTCCAGCCTTTTTGGGATTTTTTTGGCAACTCGCTCGACGAATGCAGCATCGTGAAAATCGTCCCCGACCGCGGTCATAGGGAAAGGCTCGTAGGGCAAACGATCAAGCCCAGAGGCGTACACCTCTAGTTTTTCAGTCTCGTAGTTGCGAAGAAAGGTCACTCCGCAAACCGAAAGGGTCAATTCCTTCGGCGTCCAGAGGTCCGCGATGGGATCGTCCGAGGGCCCCTTAACCAGCTCCGGATCGTCCCAGTCAATCTCGGTACGGGAAAAACGACCAGGCGGCTTGCCCTCACCAGCCGTACCAGTGCCCGTCGTACTACCTCTTCCTGCTTCTTCGTCTTTTTGGAGCTGCATCACCGAAGTTTGTTGGTCTACTTCTCCGCCCCTTGCGCCAGCCCTTACCGCCATTCCCTGCGGCCGGGGCGGGCCTACAATTGATCCTGCGCTCCTTCTGTACATGCTGCCTGTTGTGTTTGTTTTTTTATGTTCGTTGGTTTTGGTTTCGATATAAAGAAGCTTCATTGATGGAGGTTCTTCTTCTTCTTCCGACAACTACAGTTACACCCCGACCACAACACAGTGGGCACGAAATTATGATTTTTCTACTTTCTTGATATTTATTGTTCCTGAGCCTGACTGCTCTGTTCTGTAAGTACCACGACGCCGACGCGTGTTGAGCATCCAAATACAAATTGTAATAATACTGTTGATACCTTCATCTCCATCTTCATGCGCGCGCGGGGGCGCAGGAAGAAACAGTTCACGGAGCTTCGGGAGGTGGTAATTGTAGAACAGGTGGAAAATGTTGTCTGGTTTTCCTCTGCTTCCTCTTGCTTCTCTTTTTGCCTCCCCGACGTTTGAATTTGTGTTCTTCTCCTGCTCCAGCAGACTACTGTGCTTCGTGCTTTCCGGGTTCTTCCCATCTTCGCTTTCTTTCGATTTCGTCTTAGCGGCAGCTTCAGAAGTCTCCTTGTCACTTGATAGCGTAGATCCTCTGTAACCCGCAACGGCGCCCCAACTGTTCCCATCATCTTTCGACAAAGGACTTAAGTGCGCTTCGAGGAGGCTCACCTGATACTCCATTCCGGTGTACACGTTCGAAGTCCAAAAGGAAACGAGAAACGCGACTTTATTCAGGATGGCCTTTATTCTGCGCAGCCATTTCTCTCTATTGTATTAAAAATCTATCTGAAACTGAATCTGTCTCTAGTACTGACCACCACCATGTTCATGGTGCTAGTCTTTTTGAACCATCGATGACGATGTCGATCGGATCCGCAGAGTCGGAGTGCATATCTACTTTTTCTCCATATTCATCATATCGACGAAGAATGTGGGAAGCAAGAGTGAGCACCTGCAGCAGCGGCGCTAATACAACAAACATAAACATGACACATCTTTTACTTCATCTTGTTAATAACAAATATTCTAGTAGGGCAGAGAAAGCCCGCCCAGGCCGCTGCTGCATCGAGGAACTTCAACTTCATCAACATGGTTGGTGCTCACTATAGATACTATATTTACATCCACATCGATGTCGATCCATAATCAATGGATGATGGTGATGATCCATTCATTATTTCAGCACACTAAATAACGGGTGAATGAGTCAACTGCATCTACATGTTGATTGATTTCACCTCGTCCACCTGCTGCGCAGAATATTTTTCTTTTTCGCACGGGGCGGGACCCGCATGAAAATTACATGAGCTCGATGCCGATTATCGGTCCTTTCCTACAGAATGCCGACGTAGTAGTACCACTTTCCGGGGCCGTGTTGGTCTTCGAAATACGTGTGGACGCATCCGCGAACGAATCCACCCGTCCTCGCATGCAGCGCCAACCACTCTTCGTTACTAATCAGCGACATGGGATCGGGCGGCTCCTCTTCCTCCATCTCTGCGGGTTCTTTATCCTTCGAGCCTTTCGCCTTATCGTCGTCCTGGTCGTTATCCTTCTGGTCGTCCTCTACATCTTCGTCGGACGATGATGATGAATCCATACCGATGTCCGCGATGCCGTTCTCATCGACGCTCAGGTCGAACGCCGACACGAAAATGCCAAACGGCAAGGACATCAGTATCTGGCCAAACGTGGACAAGAAAACCTGCCAGCCCCAAACTTGGTGCTGACTACCTGCGGTGCACGTTGGGGCGCTTTTCGTTTTAAAAATGCCATTGATACACAAGGAAAGCAACGGCAGTGGCAATATATAAAAGAAAGCAAGAAACAAATAGAAACAATTCGGAAGTACCGCTTTCCAAGCCTGACATTTTCTGAAACATTTCCCAGAAGGCCATTTGCCACGTGTTCACGTCGAACTGTTCCTCGGGGAGGAATGCGTCGTACGAGGTCATGTACAACAGCGAAGCTCCGAATACCGCGAACAGTGACGTGAGTACATAGGCGAAGATGATCACGTGGCGGTTGTTGTACACGCCAGTGTAAATGGCGTTAATCGTGTTGTAGTACCGCGTTGGCTTGAAGATGTTGCCCATCCGTCCCAGCACCAAAAGAGTGACGAAGATTGTCTGCCGAAGCTCCGCCGTAAACGGCGCCAACAACTGGCATGCGTAGCCGCACCGATAGTAAACGTCCGTGGGGTCCATAGACGGCGGCATGTCCACGTAGGTCAAAAAATACAGTTTCGCTTTATCGTCCGGCTGCTTCCGCGGCCCGGGGTACATCAGGAGGTCGGTCCCCTGAAACACCCACAGGCACAAAGCGAGAAGCGGCAGCACGAAGGACACCATGTCGCAGAAGCCGAGGAAGGTGAGGGGATACTTTGCAGCGCCGATCCTCTTCCCGCCAGCTGTTCCGCGCCGGAGCTGCTTCGCCTCCCAGTCCCGCGCCGCCTTTTGGCAGCGAGAAAGGACTGCCACAAACTCCAGCAACGCGAACACGGAAAAGAGCGCATCGGCGCAAATGGCGACCAGGAAGGTCGTGCTCGCGGCATCGTCCTTGAAAATCAGGAAGCCTAGAAATGTCATGTTGTTTGGAAATTCCTCATACTGGAGCGACTTTGTGAGAAAGGCCAGCGGGACGAAGCTGAGCAGCTGAATTGCGGTGTTCAGCACCGGTTGGTCCAGGAAAGTGAGTACGGCGAGGGTTTCCGTCTCGTCCGGTTCCTTGTATCCGTCCTGCTTGAACTCGTCCCTCACCGATTCTACCACGCGGCCGCTTCTTGCGAGAGGCACAATCGCGACGGTTTCCAACACGTCGACGTCCTCTTCGCCCAACAGCTCAGCCACCGTGTCGTGCATATGCGACAGGGCGTCGTCCAGGATGGCCCCCAGGAAGCCGAAGTAGCAGCCCGCGTGCAAGAAGCAGAGGAGCCAAAAGAAGGTGCTGACCGCGTTCCACGCCATGTTCGGGTCGGGGGGCCCGATGCCGATGACCATGGTGAGTGCGTAGTGCATCGCGCCGCCCAGGCTCTCCACGGTGTTTTCGACGTGCCGGAGGTACCGGCCCGTCTCGTCCCGCACCGGGCCCTCGTAGTCCTGTCCGCTCTTGTACGCGTCGCTCCCCTGCCCCCTGGAGAACACGGGTTCGAGCAGGTCGCTCTCGTCGGCCAGGTTGTAGGGCACTTGCAGTCGCTGCAGCCACATTCCGAGGGCGGTGTGCAGCAGCAGCGAACCCAACAAGGCGATCAGGAAGACCTTGAGAATCGCCTTCCTGGTGCGGATGGTGTGCGACATCACGTGCAAGAACAATCGGTACTCCGAGAGTTCGAACACGGGGCGGAACAGAAAGATCCAGAGGGTCCAACACAGCGCGTAGTCCTGCACGGGGAGGCGGAGAGCATGCTTCATGAGCCAGAAGATAAGGTTCTCAGTCGGACTGTCGGGGGCGTTCGGAAAGAAAAGACACGCCCACCCGCCGAAGATGCCGAAAACCAGCTCGGTCAGCGCGAACAGGTCGTGACACAGGTAGTTCCGCAGCGTCACCAAAATCCGCCGATCCTCCTGGCGAATCTTCGGAAGGATCGGGCGGCCGTCCTTGTCGGCCTGCAGCGTACCGGCGGCGATCCGGGCATACATCAGGTCTTCCTCCTCCATGGCGAGCACGTCGAGGTCCCCCTTCGCGGCAACCAGCCGCAGCACCCAAACCAGGCTGAAAAAAGACAGAACGATGGCGCCACAAAAACGATACTTGACGAGGATCTGCAACGTGTGCGCGTAGTTCAGAAGGTATGTGTCGATTGAGTACTTCACAAACATGTTCGCCTCGCAAGTCGTGTTCGGAATCCAATCCTTCTGGGCCACGCCGAGGCAGGATTCGCGCATGGAGATCAGCATGGAGTTGCGCGCCCAGAAGTCGAGACGAAACTTCACCTGGGTAGCGTACGCCCACATGCCCAGGTACAGGAGCAACACAAACAGCTCGAGCATGATGAAGTACTTGTGGTGCAACACTCGGTAAAGCTTCAAGGCCGCGTCTCCTTCTGGCTCGAACTCGACGTCCTGCTCTACTTCGCCCCCCCCGCCGACCTCTCCCTGCTTTGCGCTATCATCTCCGCCACCCACCTCCTGGGCTTCCGACTTCTCGCCGCCACTCTCGCGCTGCATTGCATCTTTGTCGTCGGTTAAGGTCACCCGAAGCGCTTGCCTTTTGTCTTCCTCTTCGTCCTCCGAGGCGCTCGAGTCTTCTCCCCTATCGTGTAAACTGACTAGCTTTCCCTGAAATACGACCAGCGCTTTTTCTCCGGCCGTCGCTTGGGCCTTTCCGCCTTCCGCCCGTCTCCGGCGTCCTCGGCCGTAAAACCAGAAAATGACGTAGAAAAAAAAAACAACCAGGACGGTTCGCCTAAGCCACATTCCATCGATGGCAGACATATCGACCGTGACCTCGCCCATGGCGGACGCCTGGCGAATTGCCAGCATGTCGTTTTTTGAAAACGAGGAGTAGCGTACGTACAGGTTGGGACGTTCGTCCTTGGAGGTGAAGACGGGAATCTGGATGGACCGCGGGAGGAGACCGATCGCGCGATCATGCAGCTCTTCGCTAATTCCAGGATCATTGAAGTCCACCTTCACCTCCTCGTGCTCCGATTCTGTTGGTTTTTTGGACTCATCTTGATCGGCCGGCGGATCCTCTTCTTTATCCAAGAAAGAGGACCACGACCACTCTCGAGGAGAGTTTAAGTTTTTGTCCCCAAGAACCCGCTCTCCTCTGTCTTTTTCGGCGCTGCCCCTCCCGACCCAGCGGCTTCGACGAGGATCTGCTGCACGACCTCCATAGACGCGATAGGTGGACGAGGCGCCTTCGTGATCTCGTCCGCGATCGCCTGACGTCAGGGACTCTTCTGGGGTGCTCATGCCGTCCACGAACGAAATACCGCCAGACAATGACGTTGCGACCGCCTCCTGAACCGCCCTCCCCTTCGTTGCTGATGCTGTCTCTGCTTTACTGGCCGACTCCGTGTCGGCCACGAACATGTTGCGCCCATCATGAGATTCTCGATCTCTTCCCGACGCGTGCTCTGGCTTTTCCGATCGCAGCAGTTTGCTGGGGCGCCTCAACTGTATCGAATTTTTCATACTTGTTGAAAATGGCGACGTTGGCCCCGTGCTCTCCAGCTCGCCACTTGCGCCAAACGTGGCAGCTGCTGCGGAGCTGCTGCTTCCGCCGATTTGCAACGTCCCAGCAGCACGGAGCTCCATCGAGGACGTGGCCCCCGGCGATGCAGCTGCAGCCAATTCCGTTGGATTTCGATCTTGTCCAGTTGGTTCGACGGAAGCCATCTCTAGTGCGGCGGACGCAGACGAGGCGGCAGCCTTCTTTTTCTCAACATTCCCGCCGTCGTCCTGCTTTTCGTCTGTAGTGCCTTTATTCTTTTCCCCGTCTTCTTCTTCTTTCATCGCCGCTTGCACTTCCTCTTCGTCGCTTGCCCCGAACGAGAGGTCTGCCTCCAACAACCTCGGGAAAGCCGGTCGCTCGTGCGCGTAGGAGCCGCCCGCGAAGACCATGCCTCTGGAGAGCGCCTGCGAGACGACGCAGATGAGGAACTCCTTCTTTTCCGCTATCTCCGCCTCGTACACGATTTCAGGGTGGAACAACGTGAGGAAATGGTTCATCATCCCCGCCTCCGGAGTCATGTCCTTCACAGCGCACCTCGCAGGCGAGTAGAATCGTTGCCGTCCGTGGGGATGCGTCGCAGCCGCAGAAGCTCCTGGCTCCGGCGCGGGAGTTGCAGGAGGAGGAGTTCCCGCAGGAGTTCCCGCAGGAGGTGGAGATACTGCCCCACGTTGTTCCCTCTCCCGCTGCTCGACGGCGAGCTCCAGTGCAGAAGATGCAGCAGGGAAAGATGAAGACCTGGCAACGATGTGCTGGGCTGACCACGCGGCAGCTCCTCCATGATCCTCTTCACGTTCGACGAAAGGCGGTTCGGGTGCTCCGCCTTCTCCTTCTGCAAGATCTTCTGCAACATCTCTTCTAGCGCTATCGGATGCTCGTCGGAGTGCGGCAGTCGGTCTTCGCTCCTCGTGGTCGACGTGAGAACCTGCTGCTCGTCGGTAGTCATTGTCGTTTTCCGTTCGAGATTCCTGCTGATGCTGCTGTGAGTGTGTCGTGAGTGGGTCATCGCTGCGGGTGCGCTCCACTGACACCGGGGAATCCTCGAGCGACCAAACAAAAGCAGCTCTTCCACTTGCACTTTCACCAGGCGCAACGGCACGCGCCAGCGCAGCCTTCTCCCGATCTGTGGCCATGTCAAACGCTAAAAACTTGCCCGCTGCTCAGCAGCTGCATCTTCAACCTGCGAAGACACCTCCTGCTACAACTAGGTAGCCCCAGCTCCGTTCCGCCGGAAGTGCAAGTGGAAACTAATACAATAGGACGAGGATTCCGATTCGACGGTGACGGATTTTAGTTTGTGTAGTTTCTTCTTCACTTCTTGTAAATCTCTACCTCTGAACCAAAATTGTTCTTGATCTTGTTCTTCTTCTTCACTGAAGTAGAGCAACATCATTTATATCATTTTTGGTGCGTGCGCGTAGTTGCATCATTAACCTCAAACTCAATCTCTCGTTTCTACAACGAAAATGCACCTCCAGGTCCAGCATACTTACCAATACGTCTCTCATTTAATCTCTGTGCGAGAAGTGAAGTTAGCGTAGACGTACCTTCTTTGCGACTGGATGAGCGAACACGAAGGAGCTGCACTCCCTATATGTTGTGGGAGATTTGGTGTCAAGATCACGGGTGGTCGAGCTCAGCACCACAGAAGCGGTGCAGCTCTTTACCTTTGTCTTTGGGAGTGGTAGTTGACACGCCCATACTTTGCTTGCTTCCTTGGGCAAGAAGAAAAAGAGGAAGAAGAAGATCTCCTTCCCTTCGCTTCTTAGTGCGGCTCCGGACAGCTGCAGTGATGCAGATGCTATCACGATTGATTCAAATTCAATACCCTTACTCTGACTTTTTCATAGTAAGTTAGGATTCGCCGTTGGCGCCGGTGTGCGTGTGGCCGTCGCCGTGGCGGCGGCCCTAGTAGTACCAGTCCTCGACGCAGCAGCACTTCAGATTCAGTAAAAATAAATGCGTAGCAGGAACTTCACGACGATCTCATCTGGAAGAAGTCAGCAATCAGTATCGATCTCAGTCCACCCAGCATTAGAGTCGTCAGTAAACTGAATAGTACTATTACAACTAAAGAAGTAGTCATGGAAATGGATTATCCCACACATGCGTTGGTGCTGACCTGCACGACGGCGCGAAGTCCAGTGTAAAGTAGGGCTCGCAGCTGGGACCTCTCAGGGTAAAGACGATGCCAGAAACAGAAACATTGCAAGTCAGTGGAGTGGCGCAGCTTCGTGAGGACGGTGCAGGAACTGCAATATTTTAAAAATTATATTACGTTTATTAATATAATAGATTGATTCTAGTGGAAATTTTTCGTGCAGCGAACAAAAACACGGCGCACGCGGACGCGCATCCTCGTAGATATAAACAAATGAGCATGATCATATAGAACACCATGGCAAGCGGAAGCGCAAGCAGAAGCCATAGACCCAGTTTTTCTGTGCTTGCTTCCTCAACCTTTTTCCGAAGACGAAGAGGAGGCGTGCACGCGGCGCAGGCACGCACGCCTGAAACACCTAATTTATATATTGTTGTGGCTGAAACTGAATCTGAATACCAGTACTACTACTTCAAACTAACATGCTTGCTATAGAGTAAAAACCAGCAAGTTCCTTGAAAAAGGATCGACAAGGCCTCGGTAGTGGTTGTAGTATGATAATTCATTGTTTAAGAAGCAAGTACAGGAAGAAGTCAACGCCAACAAGCGGCGACGA
>RXOD01005742.1:0-12695 GCA_005223375.1 Amoebophrya sp. AT5.2
TGGGTTGATCCTCCCCTTAAGAACACCGCCAACTCCAGCGCGTCGCGCAGCGGCCGCGTCCATGCGTCGCCGCCGAGCCCCAGCTTCGCGCAACTGTTCGCCGCCAACACCAGTTGCCTGTGCGGAAGCAGCGGCCAGCACACGCTCAGCTTCTGCAGGATCTTGCGCGTCAGGTCACCGGCCTCGCACGATCCTTCCGCATCTTCATGCAGTTGTTGATCGGCTGCAGCTCCGTAATTTGTACCGTGTCCGATCTGCAGTCTCGCCAGCGCATGCAACAGAAAGACGAGCTGCTGCCGCTTCAGCCGGTTATACCGGTCGGACACCGTCACGCACGCAAGAAACATGTCCCGAATCATCTGCTGCAGGACGGAGGCGCGCATGGTTGTTGACGCAGGCGGAGTTCCTCCGCTCTCGGTGGAGGAGGAATTGGAGCCGTTCGAGCTTGCAGTCACGGACAACACAACGTCCGTTTCCGGGTAGAACTGCACACTCGCGAGCGCCTGCAGAAACCGCAGCACGGAGCGCACGTGGCAGCGCCGTCCCACCCTCTTCCTCGTCGGGTACAGCGTGCCGGTCGTCAACTCCCACGCACGCCTCGTGAACCGGGCCCACAGCGCGGGGTCGAGCGTACGGTTCGAGGGGGAGGTGGGATCGCCGCCCTGCTTGAGGGACCGCTGCCGCTGCGCGTCATAAAGCATCAGCCGCTTGACTTCCTCGGCCCGCAAAAACGGTATTTGCTGGACCAGGGCGTCGCTACAGGAGAGGTCCTTCAGTTGGGGCTGTCGCCGGCTTGTTGCTGCTGGTGCTCCGGTGTTCGAATCACTGCCGGTAGCAGTAATGTCGATGTCCGACACCGCTTTTTGTTGTTCTTGTTCCCGCTGGGCGTCCGCAGGCGGGGTCGTGGTTGTAGTCAACAGCCGCGGCAGCAACTCCGTATCCGTCCGCTGCGTCCACCACTTCGAGGGTGCGATGCGCCGACTCTTCTTTGTCATGTTCATTTCTGCCCCAGCAGCACTACTACCTGTTCCTTTCGTCTGTCGCAGTTTCGCATCCAGGTTCTGCAGAATGTCGTCGTACCGTTTCCGCGCGGCATCCGTGCCGCGGTTCTCCCGATCCTTGAAAAACTTGTAATACACGTCGTCCGGCGTTTCAAAGCCCGCTGCTCGCCCACCCGCGCCAGCCCCGGGCGGTGACTGCAAGACTTGTTGCCCCGACCCTCCCCCACGGAAAGCTTCCTCCCCCGCAGCACGCCCAGCCCGTTCCGGAAAAATCGTGGCGGCGTCGTCGCCCGATTTCGATAGCTCCGAGCGCGTGGCAGTCTTGGTGCGTTCGCCGCGATCGATCTCGGACATCCAACTGCGAAAGCGCGCGTCCGTCGTCACGTCCGGAACGTCGGCTTCTGCCACGACGTTGCTTCTCGCAGAACTCGGAGTATTTAGGCCGACACAAGAACTGGCAGCGAATTCGTGCGGCTTCGGGCGCTTCGTCTTGGGCAGCGCACGGCCCAGACCGGCGTGAAAGCTGGAACTGGAGCTGGTCGACGAGGAAGTGCTAGAACTGCTGCCACCTTTCGACGCCAACGTCTCCAGGTCGACAGGCTGCTGTCTTGTGGAGTGGTTCTTGGTAATGAAAACCGGGAAATTTCCTTCCGGTTTGAGCTTCGTGCGCCAACGGCCACGAACCGCGCCCATGATTGCGAGTGATTCGGGACGGCACTACAGCGAAGATTCTGTTCGAATACAAGCTCCGACACCGACACGAGCGTCACGGCTGATCCAAGCAGCCATATGCGAACGCGAATGAGCGTCGAACCGTGGACCTAGCACGTAGGCATCAACCAGAACCAAACCGAACGAGCAGTGTGCCGATAGCTGCGTGAACATGGCATGACTTGTGGTCCGCGTCACTCTCACACGAGTTATTAGAGTACAATGAAAAGACTGATGAGCGGCACATCCACACGAGATAAAAGTACAAACACACAGACACGACGCGGAATCTTTCTGCGCAACAACACGGCATCCTCTGCACGGACAGCTCTTCCGCCGTGCGTTTGTTCTCAAAATTTGTTGTCGTTGGTCGCTAAATTTCTTCTTTCTGTCCGAGGGAGTCGAAGGCAAAGAAGTGGTCTGGGTCGATATTCCATTCAAATACGATCCTTCCTACCGTTTGCCCTTTTTACGCAGGCAGTTTCGTAGCTCCTCGAACGTCGGGAATGCCGCTGCGTAGTCGCGTTTCCGGCTGAACTGCTCCTGGTTGCGCTTGATCTTCTCGATGAACGGCTTCTCGCTGTGATTTGTACTTCTACCCGGCTTTGACGACACGAGGTCGCCTCCTCCGCTGCCTTCTTTGCCCGTCATCTGGCGGTCGAAGGGGTCGTCCGTTTCCAGCTCGTGGATTCGCGCTTCCGCGAAGATTCCCATGGACCGGAGCAACGGGACCGCCGCGCGCGAGCCGTTCACCACCTTCAGTCCCCGGTACGGCGTCGCCTCGTCGCCCTCCAGCGTTGGAAACAGTCTCTTCTCCGGCTTCGCCAGGTACCCGAAGCTCCCGGGACTTCCGCGCGGACTCCCATGCGGACTGCTTTTCGGAGCCCCCTGCTCTCCTCCCCCCGCGGCGTTATTGTCTTTGGCGGTGGTTCCGACGTCGTCTCCCCCTTGCTCATCTCCATCCTCCCCCATCTCCAGGCCCTCAGGATTTGCTTCGGCCTTCACTCCCGCCGCCGTCGAGATGCTCCCTGCCTTCGGAATCAGCGCGCCCGACGCCGAGCCTTGATGCTCCCGCTCGCTGCTGCCACCCGCAAGGTGCTGATGTTGGTTTTCCTTTTCCTCCTCCTCCTCCACCGCGAGTCCCGCGGAGAAGGGGTTCGAGAACCCGTCCTCCGTCGCGAGACCGTGCGCTCGCGCTCGTTTCAGCTGCTCCTGCTTCACGAGTTGCCGCTGCACCGCTGGCAGCTCCGCGATCACGTCCCGCGAGAGCAGGACCTCGTCCGTGGCCACGCCGGCGTGGGCGGACCTGATGCTGTTCTGCAGCTTCGCGCTCGCCTGCTCGCTCAACTGGAGCATGTGGATGTCGTGCTCGCTCCAGTTGTGGGCGCCCTTCATCTGCCCCTTCTTGCCCCACCCCTTATGATGGCTCGACTGCTGCATCAGGAGCCGCTCGGACAGGGTGCCCGCCGTAGCCGCCTTCACCTCCTGGAACTGCTCCTCCGAAATGTTGTGGCCCGGCTTGGCCCGACTCCACAGCTTGATGTTGCCGTCGCGCCCGGAGGACGCAAGCACGGTGCCGAGCGGATGGAAGTCCAGACAAGTTGTGCCGCCTTCGTGGCAAGAACGGATCACCTGGCGAGATGTCCATATCGGGGGAAGATGTTGAAGAAATAGGACTAGAAGTACGATAATAAATTATATACAGACCTAAAGTTTCCACCCCTACAATGCAGCGGTCCATCGAGAATGGGTACACTTGTCACAGAGTAAGTATACCTGTTCTGGCTGGCAGATCATGGTTCCGTCTTCTTTGTAGGCGCTCGCTTTGTACAGGTCCCAGTGGTAGATGCAGTTGTCGAAGCCCGCGCTCGCGAGGTAGTTGTCGTACTTCGGGTGCCAGCACAGGCTGGTCACCTCCCGCGCGTGCCCCTTCAACAGGTTTTTGATGCGCATGGTGCGGATGTCGAGCACGTGCACCAGTTGGTCCTTGCCGCCGGAGGCCAGACACATCCCGCTCGGCTGGAACTTGATCTTGGCGATCGAATTCTTGTGGTGGTACAGCGTCACGATGGCCGCCTCCATCCGCGGGTCGTACAGTTTCAACTGATTATCCTTGGACCCGGTCGCCACCAGCGCCTTCGAAGGATGCCAGTCGAGCGCACGAACGTCGTAACTGGTCGTTTCGATTTCGAATTGTTCGATTCAAGATTTCGAAAAAAATGAGGGGTAAACAAAAATCCGGAGGAAAAACGGCCGCGGCTCGGATACTTACGCCTTGACAGTTGCGGTAGTGATAGTGAATGTGATACGTGGAAGTGATTGCGATACCACCTTCATCAGGTCGTAAGGAGTCAGCACTCCAATGCACTACAATACCATTTTTTACGCTATCGCAAAAACTTACCCATGGCCCAGCAGCGTTCTTTCAGCCTTCAGGGTCCGGAAGTCCCAGATTTTCACAGTGGGCTCGTCTGCGCAGGTGGTGAACTTTTCCAGCGCTGGACCGACGGCCACATCTCGCATCGACACGTTGTCGTGGGGCGTCAGCCGCACCGTGTTACAAAAATTCTTGTCCCACAGCTTCAAAACGCCCGCTTGGTCGCCTGCATGATGTTTTAGGAAGTGCAAATGAAGATGCGATAGAAGACAGAGACTGAAATTGATATTGATGATGGGCACGGTACGATTAAAGTAGGTAGACACTCATTCATTGTACGCCAGAGAAGCTCTGCGGCAGTTTACGATCAGATTGATTGATGTGCCAGTGGTTGGAATGGCAGTGGCTGGAAAACCTTTTACAAGAGCAGTGACGAGGAATTAACAGTACCGGTGAAAAGGACTTCATCGAGCTGGCCGGAGAAGGCGTACTTGACGAGGCGTATGCTCGCCGTGTGGGACTGCTGGACGATTTCGAAGTTGCACCCCTGACTCGTGTTCCACAGGCTCACCTCCCCGTTGTGGTTGCCGACGCAAAGCCGCCGCCCGGTCGGGTTCCATGCAAGCGCGTTCGCAGCCGTCTTGGACTTGTTGTAGCAAACGACGCTGTGATTCGTTTTCTATCGATGGGAGCGCGTATATCGGTTGAGAGATGGCATAGGAACAACGGAGACAGCTGGTAACAAGCCCAAACAAGTACACTCAAAGAAACAAGTACACTTGCCGCGTGCAGATTCCTGCGCCTCCCCGGAGGTGGTCTTGCTTGCTCATCAAATGAGGTAGCACCAGATCCCGCGCCGCCGACGGGTGCGCGGCCAGCGTCGGGAACAGCGACGTCTTCTTCCCGCTGTCCAGGTTCCAATTCTCCAGGAACTTGACTACACCCGCGTTGATGTCGAACGCCTTCCGCCGTGCGAATCCGCCCCGCACCCCGTAGTTGGACGACGTCAGCCCGCCCTTCTTGCCGCCCTTGTAGCCTCCGTCGTAGTCCCCCTTTTTTCCCTTGAAACCGCCCTTGTCGCCCTTGAAGCCCTTACCCTTGTTCTCCTCGCCGTCGTGGTCCTTGCCGCCCCCAAAGTGGTGGTCCTTGCCGTACCCGTCCTTGTGGCCCTTCCCGCCGTCCCACCCACCCTTGTTACCCGAGTCGCCATGCTCCTTGCCACCGCCGCCGTCTTGCTCCCAGCCGCCGCCCATGATTGCAGTCACTGCCAGCCTCTAGAGTCCTTGGATTACACTCGGATTCGGCGCGGCTGCGGACGATGGACTACCGACGCTTGGGTCTCGCGACGCATAGATCTTCGGCCCGGAGCGGCTAGTGACTATCCTTCGAGAAATCCAGCGCTCGGCGGCCTGAGAATTCTGAATGCGTGTGGTCGACGTCGTGAGGCATGAAATTGCGTCGCAAGCAAAGCAAGTGATTCCCTCCGTACATGAAAATGGGTCGTCTGTATCAACAACCTCTGACCAACAAGTTGAAGCTGCGATGAAATATGTTTCTTTTATTTTACCACGTACGTTATTTCCTTGCGTGAATAGGGTCGTCGTGTCGCCTGGAGTCAGATGGTCACGAAAAAGACGTGCTGAAAAAAGATGATCTCACACTAGTGTGCACTGTCATGGATCAAGATGTGGCGCAGCCTACCACGAGCACGATCAAAACGCAGTCACGACAGCGGACACTATCCACGAAGTTGCATTCGAACGTTTTGAGGGCCATTATTTGATTTCCATGCGAACATTTCGGGTATTTCAGGACGCAGCTTCGAGCAGCCGTTTTTTTTTCTTGTTTTTTCGATATTTTGAGCATTTTTGCCGGCGCCTCCGAAGAGCCAGACTTTAGTTTCGTCGACTTTTCTACAGCATGCGCGTGTCGGAAGGGTTTTGTACGAGAATCACGACGAGTCGAGGAAGGGTGAGGCCCATGGGGTCTCCTGCGCTTGCCTCCCTTTCCTCAGCAACTACGTCGACAACGTCTCCGGGACCTTGCTCGCCGCCACCATTTCCGCCACCAGGGGCTTCAAATCCGCCCACTCCCTCTCCCATGGCGCAGGCGCTTTTGCGCCCGTACTTAGCGGGATCGCATTCCAATCCGCGATCAGTCGCTCGCACACGTCCACCTGGAAGTCCGTCAGCTTCGCCCCCGGCAGAAAGTCGAAGGGGAAGTGCACAAGCAAATCCGTCGCGAACCGGTTGGGCAGGCAGGAGTGGTAGTGACTGCTCCCGAACTTCTCGAAGTTCGCGAACGCAACTTCCCGCGACCGCGTGACGGAACTAGCCCTGGCGTCGGCAACAGCAGGATCGCCGTTCGTGTCGGCCGCGCCGGTTGTAGAAGTGGTTGCAGTTGCAGAAGGAGCGCCACTACTTTTCTTCGCACTGCCGCTTTCCGCCGCGATGCGGGCTGCCGACTGCTGCAGCGCCAGGCGCGCCTCGGGAGAGACGCGGATCCGGTGGAGGCCCGAGTGCAGCACCCAGTCGCTGTACACCTTGCTGAGTAGGTCCAGCATGTTGGCGCGCACTTTTTCCCGGTAGAACTCGTCGACCGCCCGCACATGGGACTCTGTCGGCAGAAACAGATAGCACCGCTCCGCGTCTGCAACGGCAGTGGGATTCGCGCCGGGTACGTTTCCGCCCGCGAGCTGGCCCTCCGGCGCGGCCGGCTCCGCAAAGCACCTGCCCCACTGCTCGCGGTCCAGCGCCATCCTGCCCGTGCGGGTGTCGCCCTGCGAGAAGCCCGCACTGTAGAGACACAACCCCTCCCCCGGCGCGAGCGGAAACTGGCACTCGAGCGGAGAAACCAGCGCCTGCTGGATCAGCCGCAGGCCGCGTTTTTTCTCCAGTCCCGAGGATCCGCCCGCTTGTTCTGCGTCCCCAGGCCCATCGTACAGCCCCATGGCGTACGCTACGCTTGCGCCGACCATCAACCGAATCTGGTTGTACAGGAAAAACTGACCGCGCACGCGAATCTCGATCAGCTCGTCGTCGTAGTCAGTCACCCGGAAGAAGTAGATGGAGGAAACGGTCCGGGAAAAAATCTCGTCCTTCCGGCGGCGGTAGCGATCCTCCAGGGCAGGGAACTGGTCGCCATTCGTGGCGCGAATGAGCAGCGCCGCCCAGTCGACGCGCGCGGCGATCATGAGGTCCGGTTGTACATTTCGCTGCACGTCGTCGGGGCCGTCACCTGGTTGTGGTGGTTGATTCTGATTCATCGGGTGGCGGCATTATAGAAAGAACTCTTTGTCTTTGCTACGTATCGCAAATTTAGTAGAGATTGAGAAAAACTAGAAGGGATTCTTGGGAAACGCGGAAGCTCTCCGAACTTAATAAGGGCCCCGGTGTTGAAAGACGAAGTACCCTCTTCCTTCGCCGTCGTTTCAGGAGCTTCCTCCTCTTCTATCTTGCGCCGCTTTGCGCTGGGGTTGTTCGATTTCCTCTCTTTGCCTTTTCCCTTCCCCTTCCCGCCTCCGGGCAGTGCGGCGTCCCTCCCCTTCAAATTGCAGAAGTTGTGGAAAGAGTGCACGCCTAGGAAGCAATCCAGCGCCTCCTGTAGCCGCTCCACGTCTAGCGGCTGCATCGATCTCCTCCGCTGCTCCTCTTCCTCCACGTTGGTCGGGTTGCGTGGAAAGGACCGGTCGCAACCTCCACCTGTTGTCACCTGTACTTCCCCCGGGCCAGCTTCCGTTTCCTTTTCGTCCGTAGTCTCCTCTGCCTGTTGTACCTCCGCGCTCCCGCTCTGCCGCTTGATTGCGTCCACCGCCACTCTTCGCGGCAGCACGTAGCTGTACTCGCGCCAGCTCGCTGCGTTCTTCACGTCGAAGCCCTTGGGCATTTTGAGCACGGAGAAGACGCGGATGTCGCCCTTCTCCGCGAGGTAAGCATTCAGCCGCCGCTGGAACTCCTGCAGATCCTCGACAGCGGCCGGTTCCGTGGACGTTGCAGTTGCACACGTCGACGGGACCGAGGCGGCCTGGTGTCCAGCGCTTCTCGTAGCCACCGGCACCCGCACCTTGCACGCCACCACCAGCACGCGCGCGGAAACGCCGGCGTCCGTGCGCGAGGAGCGGGACCAAGAGAGTTTCTCCAGCTGTACCTGCGCGTCCCGGACCGCGCCGGCCTCCCAGAGCGCCTTCCGCAGCTCCCCCTCGATCGTCGGCGTGTTGTCCAGATACGAGATCTGCAGGCCGCGGTAGCGCGACCCACAGAACCCAAGCACGATCGCCACCTTGCGCGCCACCGTCTGCGAGTCTGTCTGCGCGCCTGTCGTCATCCTGGGGTCGCTGCTGGTCGCCGTTTCCGTTTCGTCCTGGTCGTGGTCGAAGTCCGTAGAAAAATGCCTAATGCAGTTGTTACATGGAGTTGGAGCTTGTGTAGTTCGCGCAAAAATACAGGTGGAGACACGTCCAGAGGTCCTGCGAGCGAGGGTGGGCGGTGATACAAGTGGCTGGGACGAAAATATTCCAAAAAGGTGTGGAAGCCCCACAACTGCTGTACGACTACGACTGCTTCGAGCTAGTGTCACCTTTCCGCACACACGAGACATCTACGGAGGTCATATTGAGAAACCGTGCGACAAAAATCGTGTGCGTCCGTGATCAGCTTCTGGACAGCTGCATTGATCTTTTTCCGAACGGTCTCGGATCCAATTTTGATAGCTCGATCCTCGTCACTGAGCGGCTGCGACATGCATATAGAAAGGAAACCGAAGCAGCCAGGTCAAGATGATCGACTTGATTTCCACGATTGATACACACTAGACGGCACTCTTCTCCATGCGGATCACCCTCAACACGCAGTAGCACAGCTGCTGAAGCCCACTGTCAAATCCAGAGAGCCGGGTGATGTTGACTCTGGTTTATTTTGTGAACGTGACGGTGAATTCAAGTTTTTTCCTAGTAGGTACAAACATTCTCATCTTCGCATTTCCTCAAAATTCCGCCGCAGCAGCAGTTCTAGCTACCGTTTTTCAGTAATTCATTGATGGCCGCACGACGATCGTCGATGCTGGTCGACGCTGCGGGCCTTTTTATCCTGGCACAATCAAACGGGCTCAAACCACTCGCATATCTGCCTCTGCACCGAAACCGCGATGCTAAATCATTTATTGGCATTGCGCTAATACTTCTGCCACTTCTGGTGTCGTTCATTGATTCATTCATTCCGTTCCGAACAAAGTGTACATTCGTCGTAAGTAGGTTACATTTCATCGGAGGGCTTCTCCGCCGTCTGCTACTCAGCAGAACGGCCTCCTGTGGTGCAACGCGAGTTGCCCGATCACGGCCTCGCTGCGACTCTTTCCCATGCGGGTTTCTGACGCGGACTGCGGGCGCTGCAGCAGGGAACTCTTTTTCCTCACATACTCCGTGATGCCGCCTTCTCCCTGTTCACCCTGGTCGGGCACCGAACTTCCACTCGGTCCTCTTTTCGCGCCACCGCCCCGCGTGCTGCTGCTGTTTCCGCTCCGCAAGCTGCTCGAGAAAATGAGCGCCGGGTCCTCGTGCTGCTTCGGCCCGGCGGTCTTACTATTCGTCGCCGCTCCAGCAGCTGCAGTTCCGCGCCCCGCTCTGGTCGCGCCGCTGACACTCGAACCCGTGTTTCCACCACTGCCGCCACCGTATGAGGGCTTCGCGAAGCTCGACGTCGGCCGCGACTGCGTTCCCGCGCCGGAGGCGGCGCCCACATTCGCGTTCGCGACCGGAATGCCAGCGGTCTGGAACGCCTGGTGCTGCGCAGCAAGCTGCACCGCCTTCTGGTACTCACTGACCCCGCTGGTGCCGATGCCCCGCCCGGCGGGTCCGCTCCGCGTGGCCGTCGGCCGTTTCGGGCCCGGGGACGCGCCCGCCCCGAATCCCGCGGTGCCGCCCCGCAGACGGCCCGTCCCTGAAGGACCCGGACCCTGCGCCGCCGCGCGGCCAGAAGTCGCAGGACCCTGGTCGCCGTCGTCGCTGTCGCTCGCGACGCCGGGGTCGTTTTTGCCGTTCCGCTCGATCACGTTGTTGAAGTTCCGCAGCGCCCCCAACCCTCCGTCTGAGTTGGAGCGCGCGAGCCGCCGCCCAGTCCGGGTCGTTGCGCCTACGAACATCGCGAAATCGATGTGGAGAATTTTTGTGAATAGAAGTACTTTCGAATCAATCTCGGTCCTGAACAATCGGAGGTAGTACCTGCCGGCTGGTATCCCCTTTTTCTGTCTCTTGTGGCCGACGTGTAGTTGCCGAGCGGCCCGCCGCCGTCGTTGTTGACTTCTCCGCTGGGCCCCCTCCCTGCCCCCCCCTTCTTCTTTTCCCGCAGCGCGTTGAGGAAGGCCACCTCGTTTTTCGCGGGCTGGTTCGTTGGTTCCGCGTGCAGCACGGCGTGCAGGTCGGTCATCGCTTCTGCGAGCAGTTTGGCGTGTTCGTCCTCGTCGTCGTAGTACATTTCGTCCCGCCGCTCCATGAAGGTTACCGCCCGCGCCCTCGCCAGCCGCGCCTCCGTCGAGTTCAGTTCCGCGAGCGGGTCGGAGCTCCCCTTCTTGCTCATCTTGTTGCCGCCCAGCTGCGTGACCGCCCGCACAGCCAGATTTGCGTGCTTGTACGCGGAGTACCACTGCCCGCTCTGCAAAAAGCAGTTCGCCAGCGAAGTGAGCGCCTGTGCCCGCAATTCGCGGACGGACCTGCGCGCGCTGCTGGCACCCGCCTGCGCGGGGGACGCTGCCAGCGCACCCGTGACACCGTCGTCGCCGGCGTCAACATCGGGGGCGAACGAGACGCGGGAAGACGACTCCCGCTGCTGCTTGTCGCAGAGAGTCAGCAGCGTCTGGAAGTGCTGGATGGCGGTCTCCGTGTCGCCCGAAATAAGCGCGTCGTTCGCGTCGGCCTCCGTGCGAAACAAATGCTCGGTCGCGGCACAGGCTGCCTCAGCAGCTGGCGGTGGCGCTGCGGCGGCCATTCTCAGCTAGGTGGCGGATGAGGATGAGCGGCACTGGCTTTATTCCTAAGAGATGTAGTTGACCAAGACAATGGACGACGGGCTACCACAAGATAGCGGCCGCTCTCTGCGCCAATATCTCGCGCTATCGCGAGTGTTTCCGTTCGCGGCGAATATTAGAAGCAAGCCCACGAAAGATCGCTCAAATGCGAGAGAGCGAAGATTCGAACGACTCTCGACGAACGCTCTCGTATACCGAAGTCTCTTCTCGCGAAGCCGACGCTCAAGCCAGTGGCGATGTTTGTGGACATTGCATTCCAGCCAAAACCCAATATTTCTCTGTGCGGTTAACGGTGGTGTGCTAAGGTGTTCAATCTGATGTCTCGAGGCCAACACAGGAATGAGCGTTACTTGGTACTTTAGGTCATCCAGACCATGTGAAATCGAGAATGAACTGGTACTGGCGCTCTAAATATATTATGTTCCTCGCAGCGGCATATATACCAGCGTCCACCACCAAAGAAGCCGCTCCACCTTCGCGTCTAGCAGCGGCTCACGACATCACCGCCGGCAACCTCAAGCTCTTCATCAGTTCCGCTTTTTCGTGCGCGCCCGCGAAGCCCTCACGCATGATGTGGCACTGTGTGAGCAACAGCTCCAGGTTCCACACGGTCCAATTGGTGGTGGGGAGTTTCTGCAGAAACATGATCACTTGTTGGAAGTCGGTCGCCGACAAAAGTTCCTTCTCCCACGTGGTGAGGAACGTCGCCACGAAGAAAGTCAGGAACTGGTCGAACTCCGAGGCGTGGTCGTGCAGTTCCGATATGTATCTGGAGTGGCGATAAGAAAGTTTTACAGACAAGAGCGCTTGCCGTAGGTACACCTACAACATTTCTGCGGAACTCCTCCTACACTCCAGTTCGGCCACGACTCCTACCACGACTCCTTGCGCCTCCTACTCACACGTCAGAAAATTTTTGAAAAACAGACACCCCGAAAAAAGCGCTCGATCGATTCCTGTACGTGTCCCAGAGGCGTATGACGCACTCGATCGGCATTTCGCGCGCCAGCAGGCAGTTAAACCAGCGGAACGTGACCTGCAGCAGTTCCACGCCTTTTTTTTCGCGGAGAAGCAGTCTGTGGCAGCGGTATATTTAGGGGTAGGATTTTTCTACAGGAGCGACGATAGCGGCAATTGTCACGAACCCCATACCCCAGATCAATACTTTGCATACAGGGGCAGTAGGCGCCGGCGAAGTCAGTCGCTGAGCGGCCCTGATTAGTCCTGCTTCCCATCAATAGCCAGAACCTGCGAGCGCGACCCCCATGTCGACCCCCACTTTGGAGACCATGACGGCACGCCTTTATCCAAACTCCCTTGCCGAAAGATCCGCGAAGCATCTGCCCTACACGTGGCAGAGCCCTACACGTAGGAGCAGATCGGCATTAATTAAAAGCTGCGCGCCCCATTAATTAAAAGGCCTTGTTGGACAGAAGCTCCAGCCGGGAGTGCGGCCACAGAGGTGCTTTCTTGGGTTCCTTCCTGCCCATCTACCGCTGCCACAGACTGCTCGAAGAGCAGTCTGTGGCAGCGGTATATGAACAGAAAGGACAATGAGGCACAGAAGTCATGGCGCCGGACGATTGATG
>RXOD01005743.1:0-12692 GCA_005223375.1 Amoebophrya sp. AT5.2
GGCAGCCAGCGGTAGCACTTCCTCCGGGGCTGCTGCGGCTGCGGGCAGCAATTCCTACGTCAGTTTCTTCACCAACCCGGCGAACTTGGGGGCTGTGTTCGCTGACACGGCGGCAAGCAGTACCGCTGCAGCGGGGGAGCAGCCGAAAGCGGGCAGTGGCGTCTTTACCTCGTTGATGAGCGCATTGACGGGTGTGCAACCGTCTGCGATTCCGCCGCCGGGGGCACCGCCCGCTGTCCCTGCGGTCCCGAAGAGTGCTGGCTCCCCGAAAGCAAAGTTCGCGCCGCCGGCCGGCAAGGCCGCCGGCAAGGCAAAGGCGGCAGCGGCGGGCATCAGCTCCTCAGGTACTTCAGCTCCACTAGTATCGAGCGACTACGCAGCGACCCCGTCGTACTTGACGTTCCAAGTCCCCCTGCACGCCGTGTTTGGAGCGGGTGCGCCTCCGCCTGCAGGTGAAGGTACTTCTGCGGCGGGAACGACAGCCACGACAGCAGGCGCTACTTCTAGCAGTAAAGGCACAGGAAAAGCAGGTGCGTCGGCGTTGATCCCGCCGTTGTTCAGTAAGGCAAAGGGTCTCTACGCTGGAGGAAAGCCGTATCTCTCGCCGTACCTCTTCTCCCCGATGTTCGGGCCGCCGCCGGGAAAAGGACCGGCAGCAGCCGCGGAAACCGGTGCGACTGCCAAGCCCGGTTCTAGCCTCAGCAGCGCGGAGTACGATGCCGCGTACCAACACGGGTACCAGTGGGCGTCGCACTACCTGTTTGGTGGAGACCAAAAGGGTACCGGCAAGAAGGCTGCAAGTGCATCGCAAAGTGCCGCCGGCGGGGGAAAGGGCGAGGACGCGGCATCGGCCTGGAACCTTGCAGCAACGGGAGCGGCCGCAGGCGGTCCTCCTTCTTCGCTATGGAACGCGTTGGGCACGCAGCTGAGCTCCGCGCTTCCATCGATCTTCGGCGGCTCGTCAGCGGGAGCCGGCAAGGGGAAAGGCGAAGGCATCAAGGGCAAAGGGAAAGGCGGCAAGAAAGGCAAGCCCTTTCTGAAAGGCGTGGTGGTGAAGGGTGCGCCACCCGGATTGGGACTTCCGCCTTCGTCACTATATAGCGGAAAAGGCGGTGGGCTGTTCGGCACAGGGACTTTTGCTGGGAAAGGCGCGGGATTCACATCAGTTCCGGCGTCCGGAGCGGCATCGGCGGGGGCAGGGCAACCGTCTACCTCCACCTACACAAGCCTGTTCGACCAGACTGGTTCCGCCTTTCTCGGGGGAGGGCTCTTCGGCCCCGGCAAGGGCCTCTCCGGTCTCTTCGGCGGTGGCCTCTCCGGTGCGGGAAAGAAGTTCGGCGGTGGCCCCCTCGGCGGCACCAGCTCCGTGGCGCCCGAGGACGCGGAGGCCAAAAAGATGACCAAGGACCAACGAACGAAGGCCATCTCGGCCGGACTGCCAGAAAAGACGCACGCCAAACTGGGTGAGAAGATCCGGAAGCTGATGCAGTCGGCGGCGTCAACAACGCTTTTGGACACCACCTACACAACCGAGGCGACCGTGGACAGCACGGATGTGACAGCGCTGCGCAAACTGTACGCAATTATGAGCCAACAGTCGACGGGTGCAAAGAACAAAAAATTCGCGGCGCAAGTCTACGCCAAATTGCTCGAGCCGACATTGGCCGCTGCGCTAGAATTGTCAGTGAAGGACATGAAGAAGGTACTTCAAAAATTGTTGCTTCATATTGTTGCTGCGCTCGCTGTCCTTGTTCGCCGTCCTGCGGGGCGGGCAAGAAATCGAAACTCTGAGTTCTCGCCTCTACGACTGAACTACACCCGGAAAAAATGAATCGAATTACGATGCAACCACAAGCAATCACTATCAGGTGAAGGCGCCCAAAATGCGGATGTACGCTCCATGGGAGTGGTACGAATTCGAGCAACCTGTGATCTCGGTTGGTAGCCATGCTTCGTGCGATGTAAAGTGGCCGAAGGAGTCGGACTACCACTTCGATTTCAACCGAGCCTCCGAACAAATTGACGGGTATCTTTTTAGATGCGTACTTAACTTGCTCCTTGCATATGATTGTGGACTCTTTCGTGCGCTTCTGCGGTAGCGCTTGCTATCTGGGCTACTTGTGTTTCTGGGCCGTGATGTTAACCCCTTAATGTAATTTTAATTTTTCAACACCCCGACAGGTTCCTGGTTTTTGTCCCGACTAAAAGCGCTTCGACGGGGACGGGTGCTGCTTCGTCCTCGAGCGCGAAGAATGCCCCCGCGGCGATTTTAAAAACCGATGGCCGATGGCTTTACGTGGATGCTATGTCGGGTGGTCGGCGCGCTACGTGGACCCAGACGCGCAGTGTGGCCAGCAAAGCGAATCTCTCCTCGGTGCCAACGGTGCGGAAGCTTCTCGAGTTCGGCTCGAAGGAAATGTTTCTGTTGAAGATTGGCAACACCACACAGATATCGAACATGCGCTACCTCTACTGCAATCTCCCACGCCGCGAACTAGAGGGCCAGGACGACGTCAGCGAACAGATCGCGACAGAAGCGGGAGCCGTACTAGACGGCCGCGCGTCTACAGACACCGACGAGAATGCGGAGCAGCAGCAAGACGCGAAAAGAAAGAAGACCGTGGTAACCGGAAACTCTGCAGCAGCGAGTTCTTCGTCAGCGTCCGCTTCGGGAGCCGGTAAGACTGAAAAATCTGCGGAGGAAGTCGAATTTCTTCTCCCACCAGACGACGGCAAGAGCGCAGCAGGTGCTAGAGCTCCTGCAATCGCGCCACCTGTGCTTTCGGAGGCGGAGAGCAAGGGCGAAGAGCCGGTGATTTGCGAAGTGTGCATGGAGTCGGTCGTAGATTTGCGGACGCTCCCCTGCCGGCACACGTGCCTCTGCTCGGAATGTCTACAGATCACAGCCCAAACGCCCGCGTCTACGTCGAGTCTCGTGGCCGCACTGGGCCCGCAGTGCCCTCTCTGCCGAGCCACGATCACCCGCGCGGAGCCGCTCATCTGGACGAAACTGATGAAGAATATCGAGGAACAGCAGCCCGCAGCAAATTCAAAAGTCGGGGCCTCCGCAGCAGCAGCCAGCAAAAGCGGTGCCGGAGGGGGATTGCTGGCCGCCTCGTCCGCAGCAGGTGGCGGCGCGGCCAGTCCGGGAACGATGCTGAAACAGAGTCTCGAAAAACAGCAAAAGGCAATCGCAGAAGCGATGGCACTAGTGGACGGATGGTGACAACGACATGATAACTGCGACAACGCTCCTGGCGCTCTACTTGCCTCTTGTTGGCAGAGCACTAGTACAACCGTGTCGCGTTCGCGTGACGAAGACGAAGCATTACTTCAACATAATGATACCTTCCGGCTGATTTCTGTGTTTTGTACTGAAATGATCAGGAGAATCGGAAGAATACTTCCACGTCGGCTTTACTTTCTTTACTCATCGCCGGAACAGTTACAGTCCGTCGCGCTCCTGTACATGAGCAGGACTTTTTGAACGCTCCACGACGACACGACGGCGATCATCTTAACACGCCAGGCTGCTGCGCCTGCGATACGCATGACCATGAGTTGCGCCCTACTTCACTGGACACACTGGTGTCTTCACGAGTAGAAAGGCTCGAGTCGGATTTTTATTCAGAGTAGACTAGAAGAAGTGGAAGTAGTTGATCGGGTCGAACGACTTCTACGAGTTGGAAGAGGGCACAACTTTACAACGACCTCCTTGCGACTGAGCGATCCCTATCAACATCTGAACTTTGACGACGTGCTGAACGCTCATCATCCTTCTAGCGGTACTTCGCTCAATTTTGTAGTAGCTAATTTCTCGAGCACTGTACCAGAACCAGAATTGCAACAAGACAACGCTACGCTCCACACAACGCAGGAGCAGCGCTATAAGGGGTAGACATTTCGTTTGCGGCGCAGCAGACCGAAATGCACATCAAGCGACGTGATCCTGTACCAAAAAAGACCAGCGCCGTGCTCTTCAATCAAGAAGGTAACCCTACGGGAGGAGAGAACAGGTCGACAACGTTCATTATAAAAAAGAACTGGCCGCGTGCTACAGCTGGGTCTCTGAGGATAAATTTCAGATTCAGGCTTAGCTTCAGTCTTAGTGTCCCTGTCGGTGGTCGGTCTCAAGCATAAAGATTGTGTGCGCGATCTTGGTGCACCTTGTCCCGCGATCCCGCGTCGTGCAAGACGATCAAGAAAATGAATCTTCGCATGATCATATTCGGTCTTCCCTGGTGGTGGCGCTCCTGAAATACCGTGCACATTTGCTTTTTAGCCTTTTGCAGCTAAGCTCATGTTCATTTTCGAGTTTTGCTCCAGGTTGCGATTTGTATCAAGACAACACACCTCCTCTCGGAAACTGCTATCTTTTTTCGGAGGTACAGCTGCATCTCGATCGTCTGCGAGGACACCCCACAGACTTCTACCTTTCAACATCATACCTTTACCTTTCAATTTCATCAAGAGCATGGGCGAGACCGCCTCCACTACCGCCTCCTCGGCTCCGCCGGCCAAGACCCTCGCCGGCACCATCACTGCGTTTCTGCAGGCCAATCCGCGCGCCACCGACGACGACTGGGTTGCCGCTGCCCGGACGTGGAGCGCCGACTTCGGTGCCGACGCCGTCACCAGTTGGTCCGATCCGGCCGACCAAAAGTTTCAGCACCGGCTCGTCCACCTCGCCGTGGCGAAGACGCTCCCGAAGCTGCTCCAGTACCTCGTCGAAGAGCTGGAGTGCGACGTGAACGTGCAGCGGGAACACGATCGACTCACCCCCATGCACATCGCGTTGTGGTACAAGAAGCGGTCCGCGGAACTGGAAAAGAACCGGGGAAGGTGCGTGGACATCTTGAAGGAGGCGGAGTCGATTGACCTCACGATCCAAAACAAGTACGGCGAGGACTGCTCCGCGAAGTACGAGGAACTGGTCGCGAGCTACGGCAACCTGATCTTTCTCGACCTGGAGATGAGCTGCGGGTTCTACGACTGGGCGAACCGGGTGGAGTCGGAAGCGAACACGCCACCGCGGATTCTGGAGATCGCGGTGGTGATCACCGACAAGGACCTGAACGAGAAGGGCCGGGGCACGTGGCCCGTGGGCGGCTTCTCGAAGCAGTACCTGGAAAAGCTGGGCGACTTCCACCAGAAGAACTTCCGGGACCGGGTAAACGAGGACGGAACGCCGACAGCATGTGCGAAGTCGCTCTTCCCACCGCTGAAGAAGAAGCGGACCGCAGCGCCGGACGCAACAGGAGGGGCGGCGAATGATGGCGAGGTAGCCGAAACGGTCGCGGAGGTGGAGCCAAAACAGGAGTACTTCCGCGGCAACGGGCTTTTCAGCGACATGATGGACCCAGACCTCGCGAAACCGCTCCAGACCGTCGAGTCAGAAGTGCTTGCATTGCTGAAGCAGCACTGCCCGCCGAACGCCTGCCCGCTCGCGGGGGCCTCGGTGGGCTGCGACCGGGAGCTGCTGAAAACTGAGATGCCCCAGGTGTACGCGTACTTGTCACACCGCGTCGTCGACACCAGCACCGTGATCGCGGGAATGATGGACCCCTGGTGCGACCCGGCGCTGGACCTAAGGGACGACTGGAAGAAGCACCAGACCGAGCATGGGGGAAACTACAACCACCGCGCGCTGAACGACTGCGAGTCAGCGATCCTGACGATGAAGTGGCTGCGGAAAACGTTTTTCGACCCCGTGAACGAAAGAGGCCTGGCGAAGTCCATGAACGAAACGAGCTGATGGAGGACGCAGCCTCTAATTGAGCGACAATGGAAAAGAACATCGCCCGATGGACAAATCAACAAGACAGCCGGACACTCCCACCCCTGCGTGGAGAATGAAACCCCATGATCGGGAGAGAAACAAAAATTGACAAATTATTCCGATGTTGCAGGTCGTTGTACCAAAGTTGTACCTCTACGAAATGAACTCTAAGGATG
Organism: Amoebophrya sp. AT5.2; assembly: GCA_005223375.1. Lineage (NCBI taxonomy): Eukaryota > Dinophyceae > Syndiniales > Amoebophryaceae > Amoebophrya > Amoebophrya sp. AT5.2. Next base: position 5,956 of record RXOD01005743.1, read on the forward strand.
TCGAGGTCGAGCTCGCCTCGGCCTCTGACTACTCTAATGACCAAGGTTGTTCTAGCTTAAGGAAATAAGTTTTTCCGCTTAGCTTTCCGAGACGAAGCTGTCCTGAACGGGAACTTTCGATTGATCGCAACGGCATGCGAGGGTTTGGGTTTCGCGCCCACCGGAGCCAAGAACTTTAGGCATTTCCCCCTCTTTTGATGAAGCTCGATTGGCTTCCACTCACGTGTCAGCACGCCTCGACGGCCGCCCTAGCTGGCGGCGATCCATATCAGGACGCTGCCGCTGGCGGCCCGTCGCCGGCGGGCACAAGAAAAAACCGTAGTTTATAAGGAAGTCGAGGCGTCGGACGCACCTCGATCGAACATGCCCAAAGCCCAACTGGCTGCGGGCTTGGCGCCTACCAATCACGAAAAACTGTGAAATGTTGCATTACACCGAAAAATCTGAAAATAAATGTTGTGCTGATGTTCCGTCACAGCTTTGTCCATTTGCGCCATCATAAGTATGTGTTTCGCGTCTTTCTCGCAATTCAGCCACAGATGGCTTGAATTTTAGAGTCCGTAAAATCGCGAAGCATCCCGCTTTGTTCCTTCTACTTGTATCTGTCAGGCAATGTAGGAGTACGTTCTTTAGTAGGTGTGGTTATACTGATACTGATAGCATCAAATTTTCATCATGTAAAAAGAAAGGGGCAGATATAGTAGACGCGAACAAGCTAGAGCTACTACGCGGCGTACACTGGCTCATACTCCGCATTGTAGCACGTCGACCAGTGTTGAATTAGCGAAAGCCATGTCGGGGTTCTACGATTTCAACGCGGCCTCGTTTCCGGCTGCTGCGGCCGGTCCTTCCGCCCCTGCGGATGGCGCGAGAAGCGCTCCTCGAGATTCCGACGACGATCCGATGCCGCAGCGATCAAACGCGCCTGCGGCAAGCTACCAGTACGAAGGCACTTTCAACGACCCTGCGCAGTGGCGGAATCTGTCTTCCGCGAATGTTGACGACGATGAAGAAGAAGACGACGATTCCTCCGATGAAGAGGAGGATTCGTTTTCGGACTTCCTTTCGGCGGACGACGATGATGTCGGCTTCGAAAAGTTCGCTCAGCAGCAGCGGGGAACGCGGCCACAGGCAAATAATGAAGAGGCAGGGGAGGAGCATGGCGCACTCGGTTGGTCCACGACAGGGAGAAGCGGGCTTCCCGACGCCCTGATGGACCAGGCGCTTGTGGCGGCTTTCGAGCGCGAGCCCGTGGCCGTTCGACAGCTCGCAGAGAGACAGCTTCGTGCTTTGCGCTTGCTGCGAGAAGGAAGAAAAGCAGTCGAGGCATTTCGTAGGGCGGTTTTCGTGAAGGACAACAGAAGTAGTGGAAGTAGTGCGGGGGCGGGGGCGCCGGCTGCTGGGGGCTGGGAGGACGACGAGAATGCTCAGCTGGTTGCCGAGCTGTTGAGCGGAAAGATGTCCCGCGAGCTACTGAAAACGCTTCGAAACGACCCGAAGCACAACTCGGGAGCTGGCGCACACAGCAAGAGTTCGCGGGGACATAGATCTGCCATTTCCGCCGTAATGCAGGTTTACGCGGAACAATACGGCGTTTCGGAGGTGGAGTGGTTACAGTTTCTCAACGAGGAGATGGCGCTACTCGCCGACGGCGATGCCGATGCTAACCGACAGCAACATCTCCAGTCGTTGGGCCAAGTCGAGCAAGCTTTTCGTGCGGCGCTCGACAGCCAGTTGGGGTTCTCAGTAGCTCTCTGGACGAATCTAGCAAAGGCGATGCAGAATACCGACATGGCGCTTGCCGTCGGTGGCCCGACGGGACAGGCAGAGGGAGATGAGCAGGCGAAATGGAAGCAAACGGCGCGTTGCTTTGAAAACGGATTGGGAGTACTCGCACTCGACCCGGAGCGCGGCGCGGAGCTTTTCACAGCGTACCGCGGTGCGGCTCTGGGGGCGGGCGAAGTAGCAACGGCAGAGAGGCTCTGGGACCGCCAACTGCAAATTCCTGGACCGCATCTGGACCGGCTTCTGGAAGAATACGAATCGGTACTGCGAGGCGAGTGTGGTCAAAGCGGAACGGCGAACGGCCGCAGCGCACCCGCCGCCCAGCCGGAGACGGTAGAGGCGAAATTGGCCGCGGCTCGTTCGAAGGTCGAAAAGGCGAAGCGATGCTGGGGCTCGGCGCGCGACAAGGCTTTCCGACAGCTTTTGGAATGCGAGCAGAAGCATGCAACCTCCGGCACAGACATCGACCAGGCAGCGCGGGAGCTGATTGCAGTCGAGCGGAAGAGCAAGGACGTGCAGCGACTAGAATGGGCCTACCTCCGTTGCTGCGCCAGTCTTGCGGCTTCTAGAACAGGTACGAGCAGTGGCGCCTGGTCCCTTTTCTCGGAGTACGCTGAATTCGTCGCGTCGAAAGTGGGCGATAAGAAACGGGCGGTACGAATTCTCGACTACGCCCTCAGAAGAATAGACACCGCTGGAGACACCGCTGGCGCTTCAAAGTCAACCTCGAGTGGTCACTCCGCTGCTGATTTGTTGGAAAAACGTTTGTTGCTCGCTGAGGCAACCAGCTCGGTTGCGCTTGAGCGATTATCTGCGCACAGCCTTTGGATGCTCGTATTCGATGTCGTGGCAGCCGGGAACAACGGCGAAGAAGATGAAGAACTTCTCCCGGCGGTCAACCGATTCGCAGCCGCCGCAAAGGCGCACGGTGACGTTCTACGACGCTCGGTGGGCAGTCTTCCGGCGATGCGCGACTTCTACCGCGGCTTCGTCGCGCCAAGCTCCCACGCGTCTACGGCCTTTGCGGGTCCAGCACCGGACGCAATATCTCTCAGCCAGCAGGCACAGCAGACGGCCGAGCGTTCGGTTCGCGCGCACTGGATGCACGTGGAGGCGTACGCGTGCGGCAGTTTGGAGGGCGTGCTCGAGGCGTGGCCAGTCGTCGCACAGCAGGACGTGCACTGTGCGGGGACAGCCTTCAAGGCCTTGCGGTACTGTGGAAAGGACCCCGCGCGGCGCGGGCCGGTTTTGGAAAAGGTGGCGACGCTGATCCAGTCCGTGAGCGACCGCCCCGACCTGCTCGCGTTTGAGTACCTGGAGATGCTGCGGCACGACTTCGACGCCACGCCCGCTGAGCTCGAAGTGGGTAGATCGCTTTTCGCGCGAGTGTGCGCGAAACACAACGAACAGGCGCGACGTGCGGCCGCGGCGCAAGGCGCTGAAGTAGACGCAGCCGAGCTCTGGGACGAATCGGCGGACGATCCGATGACGCCGTTTGGCATTGTGGGCGTGCGCGAGCAATACGAAAAAGCATCTTCGTCGAGCTCCAGCAGCACTAGTTTTAACTCTAGGGAGGCGTTCGTCTCAGAGACCCTGCAGGCCGCGCTCACAACTGCGGCGCCGGATCTGCGCCCGCTGCTGTACCTGGCCTGGGTGAAGGCGGACACTTTCAGCCTGGGTAAGGGCCTGGAGAGTGTGTGCGAGCGCGCGCGGCAGATGTTCAAGCACTGTCCCGCTGCTGGCAAGAGCTTCGATTGGTGCTGGGCAGTGCTCGGCTGCGCGCGACACGCAATGCTGAGTGGCAAAAATCTGCAGGATCGCGATGCCCGAATTGCCGAGGATCTCAAGCTCCTCACGGACCTGTACAAGACCACGATACAGCAGACCCAAAGTCCGCAGCTCGCGAAGGACTTGCTCGCAGTACAGCGCGAGATTGGCGACGCAGCTGGGATATGGCAGGCAGCCGCGCTCCTGGCGCAAGTGGAAAAACAAGCCGCAAGCGAGGCGAAGGCAAAAGCGGCAGCTGTAGCCAAGTCGAATAAGCGGGCGCGTGGGGCGCAGCCGGAGCGTGGGGCCGGGCTGTCTGCGCACAACAAGAAGCAGCGCCAGGGGCGGGCTGACGGGCCGCGAGCCGACGATTCTGGTGGCGCAGAGCAGGACGACGTGGAGATGGAAGGTCCGGGCATGGCGGAAAACGATGAGGCGGACGCCGCCGAAACCGCCACTCCTGCGGTCATGCCACGCGGCGTCCGCGCGAGAGGAGCCCGTCGCGATCAGAAGCCAAGAAAGGAAAAGAAGGAAGGTGGAGCGCACTACTTGCAGGTAAACTTCGGCCCCGACGCGGCGTTGAAAGTCGAAGAAGCGAAGCAGACAGTGTACGTGCGAAACATCGACGTGCATGTGGACGAAGCCGCGCTCGAGAAGCTGGTATTTTGCTCACTGGGACTGTTTCTGTTGCTCCTTGCTGACTGAGAATTGTCTTATTGAAATTTCCCATCATGTTCATGATGTTGATGGTTCGACGTGTACGAGTACGTGTAGAAAGCCCATCGAGCAGCTGCATGTCATTCGCAGGCAATACCCCACCTCCACGTCGAAACAAGAGATTCCATCCGTTTCTCGATGAACCCAATCCCAACCAGGTATCCGAGCACTCCGTTCCTGGCCTCCAGCAGGTTCGGGTCGTCCGCGACTTCAAGGGCAACCCAAAGGGTTGGGCTTACCTCGATTTCGACGGGACGGCTAATGTGCTGCTGTGTTGTGAAAAGCTCCACAACGTCGAACTTCACGGACGCAAGCTTTTCGCGGCACCCTCCAAGCCCACCCAGCAGCTCTACGAACCGCGCGTCATTTTTGTTTCCGGCGTGCGCGCCGGTTTCGACTTGCGAAACTTCTTCGAAAACGAGAAGATGCTCACGGTCAAGGACGTGAGATTTCTCGGAGCCGCGTCTTCTGGTTCGACGGGGGAGCAGCGGGGACCCGACGCGATGGGCGACGCAGGCGCGGATATTACTGCGGACAGCGGCAACCCCTCCGCGGGAGCTCCTTCCTCTTCCAGCAGTAGAAGCACCCACCGGGCCTTCGTCGAGTTCGAGGAGGAGGCTTCCGTCGAGGTTGCACTGCAGCTGGCGTCGTCCGGATCTCTTCCGGAGGCCATTGGTAAGGTGGAGCGATCCATCCCTATGAAGGATCACGAGCACAAGTACGCGAAGACCCGCCGGGACGCGCCGGGGACGTTTCAGGAGCAGCTGAAATGGAAAAAACAGCAGGACGCGCTGCAGGAGCGGAAGAAGCAGACGTTGTATGTGCGCGGCCTGAACAAAAAGACCACAGAAGCTGCGCTGATGCAGTTCTTCGCGCCGGTGGGAGCAGCCAAGCAAATTGCGCTCATGCGGAACGAGAAGGGCAAGAGCAGGGGCTTCGCGTACGTGGAGTTGGAATCTGCGGAACTGGCGGAGCGAGCAATCCGGGAGCTAGGCGGCGGCACGCTGGATGCGCGGACGGTGCAGATAAGCGTGTCGGACCGGCCGATAACGACGAAGAAAACGGAACGCGAGCTGGACGAGGGCGATGAAATGGAAGTAGAAGAAGATGGAGCTGCTGCCGCTGGCGCCGCGCAACAGGGACAGCAGGGGCAGAATGTCGAAAAGGGCGGGTGGAAAAAAGGCGCCAAAGGTTCGCAGATGAGCGGAAAGAACGGAAAAATGGATGGCGAAAATCCAATATTCATGAGTGGAAAAGGAAATAAAAACGGGGCGTGGAAGGGCGGTAAGAAAGGTAGCGGAAACAATGGAAAAGTAAAAAAAGGTAAAGGCGATCAAAACTCGTCGTCTTCCAAGAAGGGTACTAAGGCTGGCGGAAGTTTTTCGCGCGGAAGCATGTCGATGTCGGACGAAGCCGTCACCGCACCAGGAGCAGCCATGGAAATTGATCTGGACGCTGCGGAAGCGCAAGCAACAGGCAATGAGGGTACGATGACCAACAATGACTTTCGGCGCCTATTGGGGTGACATCGCTCGGTCCCACTCCAAGAGCCCAGCAGGGTTTCCGAACTCATTACCATGAGTAGAAACACGTATTGTTGTAATCAAAAATAGGCCGCTTTCGTCGTCGGTCCTCGCTGACTGGCCATCACACCAGTGGTTACAATAAAAGTGCCTTTTCGATGTAATGTGTGGATCAAGAGCAGTCGCCACATGTGGGGCTGCCTCGCCATCCCCACAGACTTTCATTGGTTGAGCAAAGGGTTGTTCGACATGTTGTTTTCTACTGCTCGCGCCACATTTGGGTTCAGAAAATCGATCTCAGCATCGCTGCGACGGTTCTGCATCTGTTCCCCGTACTATCCCGAAATACAAATTATTATACCACGCCGTCGTTATTATACGGTTACGGTCTATCCACGTAACAAAACCACTTCTAGTTGTTCATCCGTTAGAAAAGTTATTTTTCAGCGATTGACCACCGCGAACGCGATACGGTGATTCTAATTGTGCGTGCAACAACTCGAACTCGAACTCCATTTTTTGCTACTTTTCTATATTGCGGCAGCGGCTTAACCTTTCGTTTTTTAGCTTTAGCCACAGCTGCATGGACGCCGAGGTCGATTCAAGCTCTGGAGCTTGCTCTTTGTACTCATGGCTGCTCGCCTTCGAGAGGCGAGTTGCGTGAAGATTCTGGACCCCTCATACTTTCCTTGCTCATAAGTATATTGTTCTGTCATCACATTCACAATCAATCTTCACATCTCCATGACCCGGCTCACGAACACACTTTCTTCACGTGCGACACCGGACGAGCGCTGAGTCCACGATCACTGGCTTCTACATCCGCGGCAAGGAGGTAACGAAAACGAAACGTCGGACTCTATATTTCCCCATCGGAAAGAAGCGAAGATTGCGTCGCCAAGCGGGGTGTCGAAGCGCTCGAGTAGCAAGCGCGCCAGCGGCGGC